>CAUZXS010003602.1:0-7500 GCA_963585895.1 Sepioteuthis lessoniana
TTTTTCTTTTAAAATTTATCGAGATCAGCATCCATTACGACGTGAACCTGAAATGAGCAGGAAACAGCATTTGAGTTGCAATTCACATATTCACCAGTCTTAAAAATGTTCCAACAGAAAACACCGTCTGCATCGGTCCAAAACATGATCGTGACTGATTGTGACTGGTCGTGACTGAAAAAAAAAAAAAAAATGGTAAAACATTAGCTCGAAGCTCCCATTGCCACTTGCCTAAGTTCACTACCACCACACAGGTGACACTCTGAAATGTGAGGTATTTCGGCTGCAATCTATGTATGGGTTCCTTTATATATATATATATATATATATATATATATATATATATATATATATAAAGGAAACCATATATATATATATATATATATATATATATATATATATATATATATATATATATAAAGGAAACCATATATATATATAGTAGTCCCTAGTCGAAGGAGACCCGAAGAAGACCCGAAGGCTCCCTTTTCAATAGCTACTACACCGAGGTGTAGAGGAGGGCGCAACTCCTTCCCCCGATATATATATATATATATAGAGAGAGAGAGAAGTGAGAGAGAGAGAGGTATATATTTTTTTCCTGTTAATAATATTTGTGTGTGTGCACGCACGACCATCAATTCTATTTACTTTCTGGATAAGTTTGACCTCTCACTGTTCAATTTTAACCTAAAATATTACAGAATCCTCCTGGAGCCAGAGGTGGGCATCTTGTATTATGTTTTTTTGGGTTTTTATTTTTTTTGTGTGTGTCGGACATCTCGATGTTTCTCCGGTTTAACTTTTTTTTCTAACAATTTCCCCTTTGTTGTAGCTGGAAAAAAAAGAGCACTTTAAAGAAGGGAGATAATTTAAATCTACTCGTCACTCATCAGTTTGAAAGTGATTGTAATTTTCATTACAAGAATTACCGTAAAAAGATGTACACACACACACACACATATATATATACACACACACACACACACACACATACACACACACACACACACACACGAGGATCAATCAAAAAGTTCAAAGCCTCAACCTGATAAAACATAATAGAACATTTCGTGGCAACATGCAGTCAGTTCTTATAAAACTAGAAAAATCTGAATGAGTTTTCCTAATTTTATAAGAAGTGGTTGTGTGTTACCACCACAAAAAGCTCTCTTTTCTCGGTAAGGCTAAGAGGTTTTTGAATGATCCGAGAGATCAGGGTTCAATCCCCAGTCGAGTTATACCAAAGACTCAAAAATGGTACTTGATACCTCCTTGCTTAAAACTCAGCATTATAAGATACGAATCAAGGGTAAGTGGAACATTCCAAGGAAAGAAATAGCACGCTCCCCTACACCACGGTGTAGTAGCTATTGGAAAAGGAGCCTTCAGTCAGCCAATTTATATACATATATATATATATATATATATATATATGAGGGTCATTCAATTAATTTTTTTCCGGAATTTTTTCCATAAATGTAAACTGAAATTGGCTTATTGCAAAAAAATTTTTAATCTCCAAAAATATTTGTTTCGAGGCTATTCAAAATGGCGGCAAATCAAACACAGTGCTCCAAGATTGGATAGATGTCAGTTATCAAATATTTGGTTGCTGAAAAGACCAGAACAGGTTCTATGGTTTCTTGCGCCCAGGGCAAGCAGATGTTCGGCGCCCTTTTTAAGTATGATTATAAAAATTTTCACAAGGAAATATCCTTGATGGCGCACCTAAGCACATGGTGCGCCTCGGGCAACTGCCCGAGTTGTTGGTGCATTGAGCCGGCACTGAAGAAATCCAATCATTGAGAATCTGTGATGTATACAGAGAAGCATGTTTTAGTAAAAAAATCTTTACAAATTGGCTAAACGTGAGTTTGCAACTAAGAGCTGGAGTCAAAAAGACAGTCCATAGCGGAAACACATCGACTTTCCGGTAAAGAAAAGTTCAGGTCGCAGCGGCCCATTAAGAAGTTCATGCTGACACACTTTAGGAACATCAAAGGACACATCACGGGCGATTTCCTTAAAAAAAGATGCAATTGTAAACAGAGTTTCCTATTGCTAACACTATTTATTGAATAACCCTCGTATATATATATATATATATATATATATATATATGTGTGTGTGTGTGTGTGTGTGTGTGTCTGTGTGTGTGTCTGTGTGTATGTGTGTGTGTGTGTGTGTGAACTTAAAGAAATTTGTATATACATATAGACAAAAGGTGTATATATAAAAGAATGTTTAGGTATGTATATATGTATATATGAAACACTCACTCATATATGTAATAGATATTTTGTACATTCATACCTCTAATATATATATATATATGTGTGTGTGTGTGTGTGTGTGTGTGTGTGTGTGTGTGTGTGTGTGTGTGTGTGTGTGTGTGGTTAAAGGTGTATACTTATAGAGATATAATAATATATATATGTATGTCTCTTTATCTCTTTATAAATATAGAAATATATGAACATATGCACGAAAGAGAATGTACGGGAATATATATATATATATATATATATATATATATATATATATGTGTGTGTGTGTGTGTGTGTGTGTGTGTGTGTGTGTGTGTGTGTGTGTGTGTGTGTGTGTGTGTGTGTGTGATATTCTCGTCTGTTCTCTCTTGTACTTTTCAAACGAAGTTTGTTTTTAGTAGTTTTTATTTTTTTTATTATTTTGCTTTTTGTTCTGTGCTTTTAACCCTTCAAGTTCATTTCTGTTTCCCTTGTTCGGTTCCCCACCACCCACCACCCACTTAATCTTTCTTTCTCATTTTATTTCCATGAATTTATAGCTGACTTTCAGTACTTCCCTTTTTTTTATTTATATCAATAGAACGCAACGGCTTTCTAAAAAAAATAAATAAATAAATAAAAATAAAAACTGTATACTTTGACCTGACAGTGATTTATTAATCTTTTTCATCAAAACCAAAACAGCTTTAACAGTCAATAACACCGGGACGAATATAAAAGCCCATTTTTAATCTCTTTCTTGCCTTCTTTGCAAAGACGCACTTACACACACACACACATACACACATAGTGCATTACAAAGAATTGTGTGTGTGTGTGTGTGTGTGTGTGTGTGTGAATGGGAAAAATATATATGTATATTTATATCCTTTTTCTTGTACATTCTCTTTTTATATATAGATAAGAAAAGGTAGAAAAGCCTTACAAAGAAATATATATATATATATATATATATATATATATATATATATATATATATATAAGACAATGCATTGCAAGGATATATATATATATATATATATATATATAATACTTTGATTTCCTTTTTCAACTGTTCTTCTCTCTCTCTCTCGCTCTCGCTCTCTCTCTCTCTCTCTCTCTCTCTCTCTCTCTCTCTCTCTCTCAATATTTCTGTGTATGCCAGCATACCCGTTTGAGTCCAATTGCTTTTATTATTTTATTCTTAAAGTCTTTTTCTTTCAATTTTGTTCCTTCAGAATTCATTTTGGATATAGTTTTCTATTTTCCCTTCCTTCCCTTCCCCCGCCACCTTTTTTTCTTTTAGGTCTCTACCCTCAAATCATCTTCTGTCGTTTGAAGAAACAAACAAGAGACTCACTTTCAAACACTCAGCACGCACGCATGCAAAGACTCACCAAATGCGCACGCGTGAACACGCACCAACATTCACGCACGCGCATACACGCTCGCACGCGCACGCACGCACGCACGATAATGCAGTCAGCTTCCCCAGCCCCGCCAAAACAAAATAACCAAAAAAAAACAATAAATAAAAATTAAAAAAAAAACAAAACAGATGTACATAAAAGCGTCTTCCAACACGCCTTTTCTTTCTCTCTTTTAAAAACAAAAACAAAAATAAGACCTTCCTGGTGGCTGAGGTAGTTGCGTGGCTTCTGCTGTTCGCCTTTCAAGATAAGGTACAAACCTGAAGTTAGAAAAGGGACGGTTTTCCAAAAACAATTGTGTCTTCACCACTTGAAAGACTTCCTGTTCAACGTATTTCGGCCTCTTGGCTCGGCTTAGAATACACTGCATCCCATGCAGAAGGTTAAGACCCCTACCTCGTAAAAATAGGGGTGTCTTGAGTATTACATTAAAATGCATCTGATCGTGAGGCTCAAGTTATTGATATCTGTGACGTTTGGAGTACCCCTTCATTGGCATTATTCCCAGGTCCACTCTGACCCGGAGTTGTAGTACGAGTTAGGGCACCATCTACGGCTCAAATAGATCCGTTTAAAAATTATTCAATAGAGCTATGTACAAAAAGAAAACTTCTTTATAAACATCTACACAAAAATGTAAATATGAATGTAAAATGAACGCGATTCCCAAACCTCTTGGTATAAAATAACACTACACAGGTTACATGCCGTTAAAATGAATCAATCAATCTATCCATGCTTCGTGTATTCCTGACTCGACCTTGATAAAACTTAATAAATAAATAAAAATCGAATGAATTAAAAATAAACATATTCTAATAGGTACGTATTTGCCAAAAGCAAAAAAATCAAGTCCTGCTCGATGGCCAATATGATTCTGTGTATCCTCAATGACGCAGACGCGTCGTTAGGGGTTTCGATTGGTGAGTGGCCGGTTAAGTGCAGGGTGTGCAAGAACAAATTGGTGCATCACATTCAGCCCCCCGCCTTACACACCTTAGGGGCCTGTAATGGCGTTAAATAGTACTACTATTCTTCTACGATGAGGGCTTTGGCATTAAATAACCCATGAAAGTTGATCTAACATAAAATCAAAATATTTGCGCACCCAATTACAAGATAGGACATAAGGTCAATGGTCAGTTTTTTTTTAAATCTGATTTGAATTCAGTTTTCCTTTTTCTAGACTGGTTGCCTAAACAATTCTGCCCGACAATTCACTCATATCTGAATCGTGTGAACAGATAGATTCACGTCTTTTCTAAGGCCATTACCGTTAAATTTACAAAGCTCTTTGCTTCGATGTGGCATAAGGCCGAATGAATGGGGCGTCCAATGAGACTCGAACTCACTCGTGTAGGTTTGCTAGTCTAACTTGCTAACCGTTACACCACTAGAGGTGTCCGGCCATTATCGTGAAATGACATACAAACAACCTCGCCCAGAATTTGAAATAGGGTCGCTGATTTCATTTCCAACGACGATAATCGTTACGCCACTGTACCTCCATAACTTATGATTATGTACCCGACTAACTAGAGGGAAGTCTTCCGTGATGTAGTGGCTTACGTACTGGACTGCGACATCGTGATAAACGAGTTCGAACTCCTATCGCGCTACAACGTTCACTTTCGGGCTTATACCCTTGGGAAAGGTATAAATTCTCCTATTCCCCCAGCTACGAATTAAATTGTGCCACAACTTGTCTTCTATTAAAGCTGGCTTTGGCATTAAATAACTGTCAAAGAAACTAGATTAGACCAACAAAGTTTAGTAAATAAATATGATATCTATCACAGGTATATGTAGTTAAAAACAACATCAAACAAACTAATACAATGGTACAGTTGACATGTTTCTGACTTTTGTGCAGTCTCCCTCCTCCATCCTCTTTTGATTCTGACGAGCGCCAAGAAAGCCTTGATTTTTGATTTATTCAATTATAATAGATTGAATAATTGATGCTTCGACAGAATTGCCCACCGATGAAAATTTCCATTTTCTTTTTTTTTTTTTTTTTTTGCGATACTATACAAAATAATTATATAGAAATGGAATACATTCCCCATAAAATGTAAATTTCATTTTGCTTCATTTGATTTTTTTTTAACTGTTAAAAAAAATGAAAAAAATTAATCAAAACTGAAGTAAATAAAATAAACAGTCGGTTGGGGCTGTAGAATACACCGACTGCTTCTCTGCAAAGAGGTAAGACCCCCCCACATACACACACACACTCGCAACGAGTGTCCTGAATAGGACATTAAACAATCTGATGGTGAGGGTCTTGTAATCCTGAAGCTTTGGGGAATGCAAAGTACCTCTTCATTGCCATCGCTCCCAGGTCCCCTCTGCCCCGGAGTAGTAGCACTTGATAGGGTCCTATCAATAGGTCGAATAGAAGAGGTTGACATTTAAACTGAGTGCAAATAATGCTAAACTGAATTGTTAGAAATAGGACGATTGGATCATTTAACTGAGTGTATCTACAAAATGTGTTTACAAAGCATGTATTTAATATATATGTAAAAACAGGATTTGGCATTAAATAACCAACAATGGTTGATATGCCATAAAACCAAACTAAAACAAAACATATAAAATCGGGCAAATGTCTGATACATACTTTTTCTGAATGGTGACTAACAGTATTAGATTTCAATATAACTTTTTATACTTTACTGTAGAAATTTTCATTTGCAGTTTTTTTTCCCCAGGGGAAACTAGGTTCATTTATTCATTTACTATTAACAACTCTATAGGTAGTGAGTTTGATTCTCACAAGGTGCCTCATACTTCTAGCCTTGTTCCACAACTAAGCTAAACTTATAGAGAAGACTATTGGGCACCTCACGTGATGTATTGGTTTGAAAGCTAGATTTGCGTCCCATTGTTTGTGAGTTCCATTCTCACAAGGTGCCCCATACTTCTAGCTTTATGCCATAACTAAGCTTGATAGATAACTTAACAAAAACAAGGAGGGAACCTCGTGTGGTGTAATGGTTAGCAAGCTAGAATAGCTGACCGTTGTTAGTAAAGTTGATTCTCACTGGGTGCCGCATACTTATGGCTTTGTGCCACATTTAAGCTTAATAAATATCTTTCTCGCATAGAGACCATTGATAAAAGCGGAAAAAAATTTTACAAAAAAAATTTAAGAATTAAGCAAAGAGTCAATTTTTTTTATTAACTTTTGAAAAGAGAAATAGAAAAGGAAGAAAAAACATCTTCGTCTCTTGTCAGCAGACTTCACAGAAATCAATGACGTCAAAAACGGGACTACAAATGTAACATTGTGCCAAAAAACATTATGTCAGTATCATTCGTAATTCTATTCCAGGAATTGTTCATTACATCTATTAGCAAATAATTGTGACATATGTACACAAGAAGCAATAACATACTTTCTGTGTGTAGTATTATATGAAAAGTCAAACAAGGTTAGGTGGGGAGAATAAACACACATAAAAGAAAGAGAGAGAGAAAGAAAGAGAGAGAGAGAGAGATTAACTTTTTTTCTTTTCAGATATGATTACACAAAAGCGTGTACATGCATTTATTCAAAAACATATGAGAGGGGAACTCGAAAGAATAATAGCCATCAGAAACTAACCCATAGTAGCCTATTTGATGTGTGTGTAAAAACAAAACGCATAATATTCACGTCTGAGGCTTTCATTCAATGTATTAGAAAACCCCACATCTCTCTCTTTCTCTCTCTCTTTCTCTCTCTCTCTCTCCCCCTCTGTCTCTGTCTCTGTCTCTCTCCCTCTCTCTCTGTATGTTTATTGCAATGTCTTTGTCTTTATCTCTCAGTCACT
>CAUZXS010003602.1:20000-38526 GCA_963585895.1 Sepioteuthis lessoniana
ACACACACACACACGGACATTAACACATAGTTATATAACTACTTCAGCGCTTGAATACACACAAATTATACAAAGGTAGATAACAACAGGATGATTATATGGTAGAAAGAAAGAAAGAAAGAACCTATACTAAGCACCCACTCATGTAAAAGAAAGAAAAAAAGAACCTATGCAAGCCACACACACACACACACACACACACACACACACACACACCTTGTCAAACCCATCCACCCAGTATGAGATAGGGGAGAAGGGTGACTAGGGACAGCAGAAAGCGAAAAGAAAAGACAATTTGAAAGTGAGTAACGATGGTAGTGGGTCTTGGTGGTTATTAAGGGGGCAAATAAAGACCTCCCCTGGAGGTTGGCTGGATTGTAGAGGTTGGGGAAGTGAGTTGTTAGGGTGTTGGAGGAGTGAGGGACGATGGGTGGTGAGAAAAAAGGTGGGGAAGACAATCGTTCGGTTGAGGTTAGAGGAAGGAAGAAAGAAAAAAAAAAGAAAAAGAAACGTAGAATTGAAAGACTTGGTTACATTGAACGGATTTTTGTGAAGATAATGGCTTGCTGTATTGATAGGGGGTGGGGAACAGCAAAAATAATGTATGGGAGGGGAGAATATGGCAGTTTGGGGGAGGAAGGAGTAGAGGTGACAATAAGGGGGTGGGAGCTGAGAAAGAAGAAATAGGAGTGAAGAAAGAGAGAGAGAGAGTGAGAGAGTGAGAGAGAGATAAAACAAATAAATGAGAGAGATAAAACAAATAAATGAATTTTGATAAATGACAGAGGACGCAATTCCTAAATACTGACTGGCTTCAGAAGCGCATATATATATATATATATATATATACGGATGCGGATATAGAAAGATAGATACATATATGAATAGATATAGATATACACAGATCGGTATATATATATATATATATATATATATATATATATATATATATGTGTGTGTGTGTGTGTGTGTGTGTGTATGTGTGTGTGTGTGTGTGTGGATATGTTTATACATCTATGTAAACGTGTATATGAACAATTATGTAAGAGTATATTTAAATGTATCCATCAGTATACGTCTCATATGCAAAATAGATGCATGTGCATATATATATATATATATATATATATATATATATATTCAAGATACATATGAACCATTACACTTATATATACGCATACATTATTGGTTATATATATTATACTTATATTAATACAGATATATATATATATATCCACATATATCTACACATATATATATCCACTCATATATATACCCGTATGTATACATATGTGTATATATTCATGGGAATGTGTATACCTGTTCATTTACGTATGCATATATTATGTATGTGTGTATTCTAATGGATATATATATATATATATATATATATATATATATATATATATATATATATATATGAGTGTATACATATCAATAAATATTCCTATGTACGTATACACGTACATATTTATATATAAACACACACACACACACACACACATATATATATATGTCTGTTTATATGTATACGTATAACACACGTGTAAATTTCATATGTACGTGAATTTGTATATATATATATATATATATATATATATATATATATATATATAGTCATCCACAGACAGATCTGTTTCGTTCTATCAGAACTCATCAGTGTGGCTAGACATATTAGCTTCCCGTATATATATATATATATATATATATATATATATATATATATAGTCATTCACAGACAGATCTGTTTCGTTCTATCAGAACTCATCAGTGTGGCTAGACATATTAGCTTCCCGTATATATATATATATATATATATATATATATGCATATTTATGTGTATGTATTTTATATATATATATATATATATATATATATATATATATATATATATATATATATTATGCATGTATATTCTATGTGTATATATTTGTTTATGTATATATATTCTTTATATGTGAAGCGTCTATGTATAAATTTACGGTCATATACGCACATATGTATCTATTTGTGAGTATCTATATGTTTATAGATGTTTATATGAAATTGTTTTTCTATAAAGTAATTTAAAGATATTTATTGGATATGCTACATTTATACGCTTTTATTCAAATACATCAGTCAGAATTGATGGCTGTTGCTTCTGAACTTACTGGGTAATTTTTTTCTTCACATTTTGATACAAATAAGGAAGAGTGAATTGTAAACGAATATTTAAAATGGAAGGAAAAGATATTTTTGAAATGAAGATTTGCACTAACATTTCTGCCGTTCAGCCAATGAAAAAGAAATGATGAATATCACGGGATCTGAACAAACAGTCCTTCGTTCTGGTCTCTAATAATATTAAAGGAAAAGAAATAAGTGACCTCTATCTATTTATCAATCTTGGTTCATATCTATCTATCTATCTATCTGTATGTATGCATGTATGTGTTTATGTATATCTGTCTGTCAGTCTTAGTTCGTTCACATCTATCTATTAAAATCTTTTCATATCTACCTACATCTAAGTTCATATCTATCTATCTATCTTGGTTCTATCTATCTATCTATCTGCATGTCTTAGCTTGTTCATATCTATCTATCTGTCTGTCTGTCTGTCTGTCTTAATTCGTTCATATCTATCTATTACAATCTTTTCATATCTATCTATCTATCTATCTATCTCAATCTGGTTATATCTATTTTGGTTCTAATCAATCTATCCCAGAGCTAAGTTTGGCACAAGAACACAAGGGTGGGCTACCCTACTGAAGCTCGAACTTGTGCCGGTCGTAATGCCGGCTTGTCTAACATACGTATCAATTTATCTCTCAAGAAATACTTAGTCTGTCACAAGGACGTAATGGTTGGACCCACTCTATTATGAATGAACATTCTACGAGACTAGCTTGCATGACAAGTCATTTCTTATTTATAAGAACCACAGTCATTGTGTGTGTGTGTGTGTGTGTGTGTGTGTGTGTGTGTGTGTGTGTGTGTGTGTGTGTGTGTGTAAGCGAGAAAAATATGCGTTTCAGAACATCTAAACGTATATATATATATATATATATATGACTCAAAAATCTTTAACTCTGCATATCCCGATTGTATGGTTCATTGTTTTAGCTGACTTTTTTTTTTAATTCTTGCAATTTTCTTTCTCTGTGAATTAATCAATGTTTCCCATGTCTCGCCTAATAAAATACAAAAACTTTTTTATCTATCTTTTTTTTCTTGAGAAAGTCATTTTGCGATCCATGCCTCCCGAACAATGAGATAGCTCCTCATTCGCGTACACCTACCTATATATATATATATATATATAGTTTCAGGGATCAGTAGGAAGTGAGGTGACGCGGAAAGATGCAGGAAGGATGTCTCGGCTCAATCGTACGTATAGACACTAACCATGTTCAGAAAATATGGATGTATTTTCTTGCATGTAAGAAACAAAGAAACAAAGAAAGAGGATTGTTAAAAAGGTGGAAAGGAACGAAAATATACAGTCGTTTACTAAGCTTGACAGAAGGTCAAAAATAAGTATGACCTAGGTAGAATCTTACAATGATCTAGCTTACGATAACACCATCCAAGTTACCCAAGAGACAAAAAAACCGGAAAGAATGAAAACCAAGTTAAAGTAAGAATGTCTTTATTAAAAGATAAAGAAGATATAAACAAAAGGAGGGAAAACTTGTGCCAATGAGTATAAAAATAAAAGAAGAAGAAGAAGAAGAAGAAGAAGAAGAAGAAGAAGAAGAAGAAGAAGAAGAAGAAGAAGAAGAAGAAGAAGAAGAAGAAGAAGAAGAAATAAAACTATTTTTTCCCTTCAAAGCTGTCAACAAAATAGTCTAAAATAAAATCAGAAACAGTATTTTTCCCTCTTTTCAGATGCGAAAAATTTCACCTCAACCAGCCTCTACACACAATATAACCTTTAAATTTGCATTTCATTTTTTTCCCTCTCTCTCCACTGACAATTTAGAATAATGTGTGTGTACGTGATTCTAGATGTGCCTGTTTGTGTTTTGGTATGTGCTTGCATTTTTGATGAACGTGTGTATGAATACGACATTTCTGTAAAAAGAAGGAAAAAAAACTGAAAAATAAAATAACATCTAAAATTGAATAGAAATGTGTTTGTATAAATAGGCATGTGCATACGCATGCGCGCGAGTGTAGAAGAGAAAGGTGGGGGAGGAAGATAGAGAGAATATGAATAAATGTAAATGAAATAGATTGTTACGTTTGTGGGGAATGTGGATGACATGTTGAATTGGGTTTCAGCGTTCTTTGTTCGTTGACATTTTTGTAATGATATTAAATTCAGAATCTCGACTCAGTGTATATTTCATTAAAAGATTACGTTTGCGTGCGTGAGTGTGCGCGTGTGAGTATGTGTGCGCGCTTTGATAGCATGTATGTGTTGATTAGTACAATAATATTGTGCGATTGACAAATAAAAACGACTCTGGCATCTAACTAGATAGATAGATAGATAGATAGAATAAGAGACTGAGATAGATAGATAGATAGATAGATAGATAGAATAAGAGACTGAGATAGATAGATAGATAGATAGATAGATAGATAGATAGAATCCAAATGGAGTACATAGACAAAGATCAATACAGCATATCTTGGCGCTTCTAAAATGACTGAGGCAAAAAAGCGGGTTATGGATTCTGTCAGAACAGTTCACGGATACGACAAACAACTGAAGAAGGCCGGAGGGTATACCGGATGAAACTTTGTAGTGGATATGAACAAAAAAAATGCTCAAGCAGATTCGAATAAATCATTGAGCGATAATCTCATCTCATCACAGGTAAATCTCTAATACTTCACCAACTCTCGTATGAGAGTCATGATAGGATTGTATCGGTAATTAGTTTGATCTTAACAGCATGCCAACCCGTCTAGTGTTATTTTATGCCTAGAGACTAAGGAATTGCGTTCATTATACGTTCTTTTGGACATTTACTAATTATTTATTTTGTTATTCTATCGTTTTGATTTATTAATTTTTTTGCTAAGTAATGGCGAAACAAGTCTTGTTGCAATTGGAAACCAGGAAAACATCAGAAGCAGACGCGCCAAATAACCACCTTCTTTCTACTTGCACCATGTAGCGACAAGGCCTATCGGTAGAGGCTCCTGCCAAAATCGACAGTTATAACATAAAGGCCGCCACACATAAAAACTTCCACCTTGTTTTATTACAGATAAAATACGACAACATTGCTAGGAAATTTACTAAGCTTTTTGCTTAGATGTGGCACAAGGCCATATGAAAGGGGCACCCAATGAGACTCGAACTCACTCGTGTAGGTTTGCTAGTCGAGCTTGCTAACCATTACACCACCAGAGGCGCCTACGACAACATTGCTAGGTCATTTTTTTTTTTAGACTCCTGGAATCTACCTTGATCTCTTTTCACACGAGAATCCTAAAATAGTTTGAACGCGCTTATTTCCAGGTCGTAGTCCAGCACTATTTATATATACATACATATATATATATATATATATATATAATATGTAAGCGTATAATTTGTTGGTAAGTGTTTTTGTTTTTAAACGAATTGTCTGAGAGTAAGACAAAGGTCAGACGGAGTAAACAGATAACAATAAACAAATGTTAAAAAAGCAAAACATTTTATAAATCCAAAAGTGCTCAAATGCTGACCAGCGGGGCAGGATAAAAAGTAAAAGTATTTAAAATCTCATCGTCTTAGTGTCGTTTCATTACTTTAAGTATCATGTATCAACTATAGAACAGAAGACACAATCATCAGATGAAACGTGTTGTAACGGAACAATAGTTAGAAAGTGAGATTCTTATCACTTATTTAGCTTATATTTAGTGCTACGTAGGTAGAAGAAATGTATGCTTTTGCTCACTCTTAAGAAACATACAAATGAGAAGTATATATATATATATATATATATATATATATATATTTCAAAGCAACTCAATATTTTGGTCTATTTGTTTCATTTAGTGTTTCTTTTAGTCATGCCTTTTTTTATTCAGAGTTATAATGAATATTTCCATCTGACGAAACGTCAGAAGAAAGAATTTTTTTTACCACTTAAATAAGTAAGAAATAAAGATTGAATATTTATCAGCTTTTCTTAGTTATAATGAAATTTCCTAACAACAAAAGAAATATAATATTAATAAATAAATAGATGAATAAATAAATCGACAAATAATTATAATAATAATAACTCTCGGAAAAAAAGGAAATACTTGAGAATATTGGAAGCTGGCACCATCAAACAAGTAGAGATGAAAGAAAAAATTGAGAAAGAGTATCTCCGGAGAACGAGAAAGCTACTTGAAACAAAACTATATAACAAGAACCTTATAAAAGAGATAAATGGCTGGGCTGTCCCCTCGTAAGATACTCGGGATCATTCTTGAAGTGGACCAGAGAAGGAAATAAATTGACCATAGAACAAGAAAACTAATAAGGCTTTATATTCCAGAGATAACGTTGAGGGACTATATGTATCAAGAAAAGAAGGAGGAAGAGGACTTACAAGCATTAAAGACATTGTTGACACAACGATGCATTGACTCGAAGACTACATAGAAAAGCGTGGAAGAAGACTGATTTCGGGGGTGTCCTCGTGGTGTAATGGTTAAAGCGATGGACTGCAAGATCGTTGTAAGCGAGTTCGAACTTCAGTCGCGCTATTACGTTCATATTCGAATAAATACCCTTGGGAAAGGTATGAACCCCCTTATCCACCCAGCTATGGGTTAAATAGCATCACTGCTGTTCTTCTAGAAGGATGGCTTAGGCATTAAATAACCTTAAAAGGCTGACATGCCATTAAACAAAGAAAGCAAACCAAACCAAGACTGATTTCAGTTATCAGAAACAATGCTGACGACTCGAGGACCAACGGCACGAAAAAAACAAAAAACAAAACAGAAAACAAAAATGAGAAGAAAAACAACTCTATGGACGTTTTAAGTGACTATCAAGCGACACCTCTCACGAGAAAATGTGGACGTGGCTCAGAAAGGGAAACTTTGAGAGAGAAACTAAATCTCTACTAATTGTTGCACAAAACAACGCTATAAGCACCAACCATATCAAAGCAAGAATAGATAAGACACTACCAAACAGCATGTGTAGGTTATATGGTAATAGAGAGGAAAACAGCAATCACATAATAAGCGAATGCAGCAAATTTGTATAGAAAGAGTATAAGATCAGATACGACTGGGTGGGCAAAGTGATTCACGGTCAATTGTGCAAGAAATTGAAACGTGACCATATGAACAAGTGGTATATGCACAACCCAGAATCTGTCCTGGAGAATGAGATGCACAAACTTCTCTGGGATTTTGAAATACAAACGGATCACCTTATTTCGGCCAGACGACCAGACCTTATAATAATCAACAAAAAAAAAGAGATTTTTATCATTAAGGGTTTTCGGACTATTGTCGTCATCTTTATTGTTATGTCCCTCTTAGGTGTTTGTCGATCTCGGAGAACCTTCACGGAACTTCGAACTACGTCCTTTACTGAAACCACGGGGATGGCCTGTTCTGATTCCGTTAACCATAACTGGGTACAAATGTTAAGTATTCCGGTATTGTTAGGATTGAACCTGCAACCTCCAGATGATTGTCTCCTTAGGGAACCGTTACGCCATGTGTCCTGCTGGACAATTTAGAGTGAATTTTTGGGACTTATAAACTTAATGTTCTTATTTGACTAGAATTACTATTATTATGTATGATTTTTTACCTGTGATCATATTCAGATTTTTTTTTCGTCTCTGAAATTTAGACAACTAAAAAAAAAAGAGAACTTGCCGAATTGTAGACTTTGCTTTCCCGGCTGACCACAGAGTAAAATTGTAAAAAAGCAAAAAGAAAGATGAATACCTAGACCTAGGGAATTGAAAAACTATGGAACATGAAAGTGACGGTGCTACCGATTGTAATTGGTCCTCTTAGTACAGTCACTAAAGGATTGATGCAAGGACTAGAGGACTTGGAAATAAGAAACCTTAGAAATCAGAGAGCAAGTTGAGACCATCCAAACTAAAGAATTATTGAGATCGGCTAGAATACTGAGGAGAGTCCTGGAGAGTAGAGAAGACTTGCTGTCACTCAAAATACTGTGGGAAACCATCGGCTAACGTTCGTGAGAAAAACTCCAAAAAAGTAATAAAAATAATGAAGCCAACGATAATAGAAAGTGTGGAACATGAAGGTGATGGTGATACTAATTGTAATTAAAGCATTTGGAATGATCCTAAAAAACTTGGAAAGTAAATTGGTGGAGTCGGAAATCAGAAGACGAATCGGGACTATCCAGACTACATCATAATTGATATCAACCAGAATACTGTGAAGAGTCCTGGAGAACTGAGGAGATTTGCTGTCTCTCACACTTTAGTTAAAGACCATCAGCTTACGCTGGTGTGAAAAACTTGCAAAGAGTAAGATGATAATGATAATTGGAAGGCACCTGGATATGATGGAATATTAGTCCAAAAACTTCACCTCAATCCACAGCAGATTAGTCCAACACCTACGTAAGTGTCGAGTAGAATCAAGAATTTCCGAATCGATGACAAAAGGAAAAACTACACTGATCCAGAAAGACCCTCCAAAAAGAAACATCCCGAGCAAGTACAAGGAAAAAGAGAAACATGTTTACCTATGATGTGGAAGATCCTAAATGCCAGAGTAAGAGAGGAAATCTACCACTCGCTTGAAAGCTGAGGATTATTTCCTGTGGGGCAAAATGGATGTCATAAAAGAACTGGAGGAACGACCGACCTACTATTTATAGACAAATATATTTATAATGAGGCTAAGACTAGGAAGACAAATGTTGCCATCGCAAAGATAAACGACAAAAATGCATTCGACATTATCCCGCAATAGCCCAGTCGGCTGGGGCAGTATAATTCATCGACTGCATCTCTGTAGAGGGGTAGGACCCCCCTTCAACGGATGTCCTGGATATGACATAAAATAATCTGATGGCGAGGCTCCAGCTTTGGAGATTTGGGGAATGCGGAAGACACCTTCATTGCCATTGCTCTGACTAGGAGTGGTTCAAGTGATTCAAATAAAACAAACTACTTGTGCAAACAAATGACTGATGTTAAACTGTGACTGTTATATAGAAATACTTGAAATCATTTATCTGAGTGCAAAAAAAGGGTTCAGGCCCGTTTAAGAATGTTATCGACAAAATGTGTGTACAAATCATACGAGGTGCATACGATAAGTTTCCAGACTTTTTTCGTATGGGCACTTTTATTGATAGTGCACACATGAAACTCTTGTCCCCTTCGAAGTAATCTCCTCCGGCTCCAATGCACTTGTTTTACCGTTCCAACAACTTCTGGAAGACCGCATGGAAGTCCTCTTGTATGAGCATATCAATGACCTTCGTCACAGCCTCTTTCATCTCCTCAATTGTCTCATAACGACAGCCTCTGAGCTTAGGGAATAACCAAAAGTCACAGGGAGCAAGGTCTGGACTATTGGGAGGCTGAGGAACTGTCTTGTTGCCCATCTTGGTCACATAGACTGTGACAAAGATGGAGTTGTGGATTGGTGTATTGTCCAAGTGGAAATGCACTTTGAAGAGTGCTGGCATCTTCCGACAGAATCTCTTCCTGAACTCCCTTAAAACCTCAACATAGTAACCCTAACCCTTTGGCCAATCAACTCTGGTGTATTGACTTCCTTACTCCTCCCACACCTCTCATAATCCCTCACAGACTCCCTGCCTTCCTTGAATCTCTTATGCCACTCAAAAACTGATGCTCGATTCATACAAGATGCTCCAAAAGCAATCTGAAGCATTCCATACGTTTCTGTGGCATTTTTTCCAAGCTTAAAACAGAATTTTATTGCATATCGTTCTTCTAAAGTGTCCTTACGTCCAGATTGTATTTTTGAAATTCACCAGCTGTGACAATCAGGCTTTAGTATGGTGTATTCCAATTGCTGCTGTAGCTGTTCATTTGAAGCTGAAATCATAAAAATTGGTCAGTCATCTCATACAATATATAGCAATAAGATACTGAATTTTCAAGAGTCTACGACAATTTTAAATGCCCATACGAAAAACAGTGGCGACTCTAGCCTATTTTTGCTACTCGTGCCCCCCCCGCCCTCTATCAACTTCAGTTCCCAACCCGTGGTCCGTGGACCCAAAGTAAGTCATCATAGTTGCTATTGCGTGATTCTCCATTGTATAGCACAGATTGACAAACGTACCTTGCATGGTGTTTTTTTTTTGTAAACAATCAAGATACTATATAATTTTTAGTCTTGTTAATACAGTAGATAAGATAATATTTTTTTCCTTTCAAAAGTATAGAAGAAAAAAGAAGATGTTCATTACTATGACGAGAAAAATATGTTTATTAGAATAAAGAAACTGATGACAATATACACAGACACAGCTAGTAGTTTCAATTTCGCTTAAAATAAAGATTATTTGTTGAAAATGTATTCAAATAAACAAATTTTAGTTACAGAATGTAATATATGCAACATTCATTCAAGAAATAGACATCTGTTAGTGAAAAAACAAATTAAAACACGCCGTTTAACCAACATTTACCATAGCGATGATGATGACGTCGGGGACGGCTATAATCTGCTATCCCCCCTCTCTCTCTCTCTCTCTCTCTCTCTCTCTTCCCAAGACAGCTGTCAACAGTCAGAATGTGCTAAGATTTTTGAGCACGGTGTTTGGGTTGCTCTTGCTATTGGCTACAGCCAAAAGCGGATTTCTCTAACATTACTGTTATTATAAGGGTCTAGTGCTCGGCACGGATTTGCGTGTGTTCAACATAATAGCCGATTTTATGGGATGTTCAATGAATCTGACGGTGGCCGGACAAAGATCATCCGTTCAAAACAGCATCGTTGTATTATTCCCGGATATATTTATGAACTTTTGGCTACTTAGTTATCGAAACTTGAATAGATACGTATTTTAATTAAGATCAGACTAAGTATGTTTGCTTGAAATTAATGGATGATTTTTAATCCATTTTGAATAACATTGACCGAGTTATTGGTCGTGCCAGGCACGAGTAGCACTAGTCCCGTCTCCGCCCCTGACGAAAAAAGTCTGGAAACTTACCGTATGTACCTCGTATATATCTAATATATATGTATGAAGAAGATTTGGCATTAAATAACCTAAAATGATTGATGTGCCATAAAACCTAACTAAACTAAACTAAAGTAAACCATAATTCCACAAATGTGAAGAATAGAATGTCTGAAAATGTTCAAAATGACAGAGAAAGTTATAAAATTTCATTACAAAAGTCATGGAAAACTGGAGTGTAGCTTGAGAAAAAACTTTAGTAGAGGTAAAAGTCCAAATTGGCATCAAGGAGATTCACAGTCGCTTGTATTTATAATAGCAATGAGATCACTGAACTATATACTTTAAATATTCAAAGAGGCTACAAATTTACAAAGTCGCAAAAAAGATAAACATGGATCATGAAAACTTTTTTGCAAAGAATGAAAAAGAATCAGTCTCTGTTTGGTTTGGTTTGGTTCTATGGCATATAAATCATTGTAGATTATTTAATGCCAAATCTTCTTTCCAGGACTTTTCTAAGTATTCTAGCTGATTTTGAGAGTACTGTAATCTGCTTGGTCTCGGTTCTTTCCTTAATCTCCAGTTCCCTTTGTTATTCTCATATAGACAGACATGGTTAAACTGTATGTATGTATGTATGTATGTAGGCATTGTATATTGTGGACTATTTTATAGTGTCAAGTTCAATGTATATTAGAGACAGGTGTCCCTTCAAAGGAAGAGACGGATCCTTGTTTCTAGGCCATTCTATGAAGAAAGAGACTTAGGTCTTTGCGCCTTTAACTTTTATACAAGGGTTCTGTTGCAATGCTATTGCCATCTAGCGAGCCTTTGAGGGTTTTTTATAAGGGAGGTAATCCTACACATAAAAGCATATTGTAGTGTATAAATTATCTAAATGTGACAACTATTATCAACTGTGATGGAAGATGGGTAGTGCAAAAATATGTCAGTTTTTCTTTTCTTTCTTTTTTTTCGGTTTTTCTCCTTCTAATTTACAAGTTTAAGGGAATTTAATTACGAAAAAAAATTACGAACGACTAGTTTTCTCTTTTATTCGAAGTAGTGCCTTTCTTTCTATTTGCATATCTAATCAAAAAACAGTAGAGGAAATAAATACATACTGTATGTGGGTGTACACATACATACATACATAGGGCGCACGTTGTGTAACGGTTATCGACTCAGGAAATGGATCCTTGATCTGACTTCAAATCTTGGACGAGGTTGTGTTTTACTTCACGCTAATGCCCTTAGGAAAGGCATGAATCCATCTGTTCTCCCTCTCTAGCAATGGTTAAGTAGTCGGACGGATTCGATTCTTTAGACTTGGGCAGGCAGTCTAGGAGAAAGATATTTATCCGTGCCTCCTACCTGACAGGATTTGACACTAGGTCATTTTTATAGTGGGAATTTAGCGGAGGGGAAGGTCGAACAGGAGCCGAGACTCGTGCGCTGCTGGTCATAGATTCACTGAACCCTGAGGTCCAGTGCAATGTGAATCTATGCTTGTCATTGATACCCCCACCGCGGCACAAATGTTAAGAGACCACGTAAAAACTAGGAGTCTGAATTCAAACCAGTTTTACTCTCCTTAAAAATTGACATTGTATCACACCCTCCACATAGTGGAAGGGTTAACTAAATACATACTCGTGACTGACTTCAACATCAGATAATCCAACAAGAGATGGATAGGCCAAAAAACTCACAAACGTAACTTACCTTAAAAATCGTCTTTTGCAAACAAACATGTTAAGGAAGAACAACAAGGATTACCCCCAACAACAATAAAGATTCCTCCAACAACAACAAAGAGAAGAAATCTTCCTTTGACATTTTTTGAAGGGGTGTCCTCGTGGTGCAATGGTTTAAGCGATGGACTGCGGAATCGGAGTAAGCGAGTTCGAACTCCATTCGCGCTATTACGTTCACTTTCGGACTGATACCGTTGGGAAAGGTATGAACCCCCTTATCCTCCCAGCTATGGGTTAAATAGTACCACTATTGTTCTTCTGAAAGGATGGCTTTGGCATTAAATAACCTACAAAGGTTGATAAGCCATTAAACAAACCAAACATTCCCCCCACCCCAGCGATAATCAGTCGCTTTTCCTGATCAATACGTAAGTCTAGAAAGTAATGAGACTGATTGTTTTTTTCCTTTTCAGGTTTGCAACCTTGATTGAAAATATGCTAATTAGTGTTGACCATGAACACGTGTGATAAACATTCAGTTCATGTTTGCCTCTCAGAATAAACATTGTATGTATTAACCCAAACCCCTCCACCACGAGTAGGATGTGACACAAGGTCAATTTTAAGCGAAATGCCAGTGGTTTAATTCAGGGTTTTTTTTCTCTTAGATTGGTTGCCGTACCAAAATTTTAAAAAGCCGATAGCTTTAGGAAGGAGAATTGATAGATTCATGCCTTTCATAAGGGCATCAACCCCAAGTGAAACGTAAAAAAAAAAAAAACGCCCATTACTCTACACATGCCAAACATTCAATTTCAATTTGCAATTGAATAATAATTTTGTGGGGTCTTGAATCTAGCTTCACATTTTTTTATCATACAAATTTTAGATTGAACGGAGATCACTATGAAATTCTAGTTGGAATAATTCACTCCTTTCTAAACAGAGAAAACAGTATCATCACGAAGCGTTTTAACACGAGAACTCAACTGGCTCACGGATCTTCTAGTTTGTATTAAAAATGAAAATCTCAATTTTCATGCCATTTGATACGGGCTTAATTCACCTTTAGATTGACAAACAATATGTCTCCTTTTAAAAGCTTACAATTCCTGTTCGTCTAGACAATAGGGCATTGTGCTAAAATGTCCCACTTTCCCAATAATTCGCTTACAAACAAATAGACGCTGAGAAATAATATAATAGATAAAATCATAACCAATATATATATATATATATATACATATATATATATTAGGGTGCATAATATATATATATATATATATATATATATATATATATATATATATATATATATATTAGGGTGTATCAAAAGTATTTCCGTTTTATATATACAATTAACAGTTCAATTTTCAAGTGAATGACAATTTGGTAGGTTCAAAATACGCACTAAACATCCTTTTTTAATGACTTCAAACTTTAACGGAGATAAATATGAAATGCTAATTAGAATCCTTTCCTCCATCCGAAATAGAAGCATCATTATAGTCATAGACCATTGTAACCACGGCAACTCAGCGGACTTACAGGTCGTTTTGCTATGTAATAAATACTCACTCATCCACTTATCAGTAAGAGTACTGAGAAAAGTCCTGGAGATCTTATGAGACTTGCTGTCACTTAGACCTCCACTAATTTCCTCCAATCTAATTTTAAGATATCTTTGGCTTATTTATTCACAAGAATATGATCTCTTTGATAAAATAAAACGGGATTTATTCCAAGCTATGGCTGTGTCAGCACTACTATGTGAATGCACTACCTGTACGCTTAATGAAACGCCGAGAGAAAAAAGCTTGATTATAACTACACAAGAATGCTACATGTGGTTCTGAGAAAATCCTGGAAACAGCAACCTACAAAAGAGTCACTGTACGGCTACTTACCTCCCATCTGACAAATTATCCAAGTAAGACGTATTGGCCACTGCTAGTAAAGTAAGGATGAATTCATAAGCGACGTTCTTCTACACATGGATTGGCCAGTATTGACGGTCCAGCAAGAACTTGCATTATCTCAGTGCAGATACTGGATGTCGCCAAGAAGACCTGATACTCTCTAAGTGCACCTGGTCGGATTTGCCTCTGTGGTTTGGAGCACGACCTCAGAATCCACACTTTTAGGCCTACCTGACCTTGCCTGATCGTCAAGTTTATTGCAACCGCAGCTAAATTTCTTCAACCATCGGGTTACTCGACTGTGATTAACTGCACTTTCTCCTTTTCCGCCTACAGCGGTTACATACAACGGCTTGAACTGCTCTGATCACGTGATTTACACGCTGCAAACTAGCTAGAACCAAAATATTGCAAAACTTCTGATTCATCCTAGAATACTACTGCCTTCTTATTTTGGTTTGGTATTATGGCATATCAACCATTGTTGGTTATTTAATGCTAAATCCTGTTTTTATGTATGTATTAAATGTATTATTTGTAAGCACATTCTGTAGATACACAGTTAAATGATCAAACAGTTCTATTTCTAATAATTCGTTTTAGCATAAGTCAACAAAGTTAAATGGTTCCAAGTATTGCTATTTATAACTAACAATTCAATTAAACATGTCATTTGTTTACACATAGTTAAATGATCAAACAGTTCAATTTCTAACAATTCAATTTAGCATAAGCACACAGTTTAAATGACAAATAGTTCTATTTGACCAATAGATCGGACCCTATCAGGTGCTACCACTCCAAGCCAGAGAGGACTTGGGGGCAATAGCAATGAAGAGGTACTCAGCATTCCCCCCAAAGCGCCGACATTACTGAAGCCTCACCATCAGATTGTTTAGTATCATATCCTTGACACTCATTTAGGGGGGGGTCTTACTTTTCCATAGACATACAGTCAGTGTATTCTATAACACGCCCTCCAAAGCCGACTGGATTATGCCTTCTTGAATATTTGAGCTTCAGTCTTATTAAGTGATACTGAATGGTAGAGATATAGTTCTGTTTTGAGATCCCTACGGAATTAAACAGGTCCATTGTTATCACGTAACGTGCGATAGTTGAGTAAATGTTTTTTTAAAGGGTACTATGGACAGCGTTACACATAACTGATTTCGGGGGAGTCGCCGTGGTTTCATGGCTAATGTGCTGGACTGCGATAGAATAGGAAATAAGTTCGAACCCCAGTTGCGCTGTTACGTTCCCTTTGGAACTAATAATTTTTTTGGAAACAACGAAAGTGAACGTAAGAGCACGGCTAGAATTCGAACTCTCTACTACGCAACGGGAACTCCCCAATATGTATATATATATATATATATAAATACATACACACTTTAAACTAAGAAACTAAAGACACAGAATTAAATCTGTAGATTATGACGATCTAATACTTGCAGAACATTTCCGCTCAATCGGTTACGATTTTGACAGACAAGCAAAGTTCATCCTCATAGAAAAACAGAGAAATAAAAAAAACTGCATTGGACAATATCATTACGATAATGGAAAAACACGAAAATAAAGGGATAAAACGTCTGGAAATCGGTCAGTGTTTGAAGACGTTTAAAAAAGAAAGAAAAGAAAAGCCCAAAACTGATAGTTCCTAGCATAGATTTTAGTGGAATAAACTTTTGCTTAAAACTGTAGTTGTTAATATCTATTGAAAGACGGAACCTTCTTTCTGTTATTTTACACGATTACTTATTGTTATAAATATTTCATATTTTATAAATGTTTGCAATTGAACCGTATTCTTTCTTCGGAGGGTTTGGAGAAGTAAATAATCAGGAATGATCGATTTCTGAAACAAGGTTGCTACCTATTACACCATGGGATGCGCCCTAATTACAATAATTAGATGGAATGATTGAGCGATTGATATTAAGGGCAGGTCTACCAGTCTACAATTATTTTATGCCGAGAAGTGAGCTATCACATTCATTGTACGTTCATATATACATTTTTGGTGTCGTTATTTAAGATATTTTATGGGACTTTAAAAGTCCCATAAAAGGTTCAGAGTGAAATTGGAAGTAATGGAAATGAAGGGATAACTCAATATTCCCCTAATCTCCAGAAGTGGAGCCTCACCATCAAATGAGGTTTAGTGAACTATTCAGGACACCTCTGGAGGTACGAGTAACGAAGGAGTATTCCACATTCCCTATATCGCCAGATGTAGAGCCTCACCATCAGATGAGGTTTTGTGTAATATCCAGGACACAACTGGGAGTAGTGGAAATGAAGGAGAACTCAACACTCCTCATATCTCCAGAAGTGGAGTCTCTCTATCAGATGAGTTTTAGTGTCATATCAGGACACCTCTGGGAGTAGTGGCAATGAAGGAGTACCCAATACTCCTAATATCTCCAGATGTGGAGCCTCACCATCCGATAGAGTTTAGTGTAATATCCAGGACACTTCTGGAGTAATGGCAATGAAGGAGTACTCAACATAATCTCCAGATGTGGAGCCTCACCATCCGATAGAGTTTAGTGTAATATCCAGGACACTTCTGGGAGTAATGGCAATGAAGGAGTACTCAACATAATCTCAGATGTGGAGCCTCACCATCCGATAGAGTTTAGTGTAATATCCAGGACGCTTCTGGGAGTAATGGCAATGAAGGAGTACTCACACTCCCCATATCTCCAGAAGTGTAGTCTCACCACCAGATCATGTTTAGTGTCATGTCCAGGACACCTCTGGGTGTAATGGCAATGAAGGAGTACTCCATATTCCCCATATCTCCAGAAGTGGAGCCTCACCACCAGATGATGTTTAGTGTCATATCCAGGACACCCCCTTTATTTAGTGGTGGGGCCCTACCCCAACTCCTGGAATATCGTCAGCATATTTTAAGCCTGGACGATAGAGCAAGTGATAAAAAGAGATTTTTATGGGACTTTTTTTTCAACCAATAATGTTTTTTGTTCTTTTTCTTTTTTTCTTTTGATTTCTTTTCCCGCCACCTTGGAATTTCTGCATTAATGAAATCATTCCTCTGGAGATTTTCTTTTCTTTTCTTTTCTTTTTTTTTTAATCACTTATTTCTTTTCCGGACATTGTTCAATTCGTAGAAGATAACCTCTTTCACCCAGACTTCCTTTCATCTCCCTCTGCCCTCATCATCAGCTTTGTCCGTTGTGCAGCAACTGACAGCACATGGAAGAAGACCCCGCGGACACGTGACAACGTCCTCTCTGCAGATAAGGAGGAGACCTGCTTACATCAACAGTCTAATCATCCGGACCCGAGTCAGTCGTAATAATGTTTACCGCGAACACAGTCGTCGACTCACTTTCTTTCGTTTATTATTGATTTCGGAGAGTGTGCCGACATTTAGCAACATTAGCGACACCAGTTATAGGCAGGATTGGAATTATGTGCACATCACTTATGAACCATATTTTCCTCCTGTAAAGTCATTGGTTTTAATATTGACATTGATTATCAAGAAACGTACATATTTTATATGCAGATGAATCCACATAGATAGATAGATAGATAGATATGGGGGGGGTCAGTCAATTCACAGCCTTACGCGAAGTATTAGAGAGATATAAAGGGGATTTAAAATGTTCATTGTATAATGATCGATCCATATGATAGATCTTCAGGACTAGATTAAGTGCCTTGACAAAGAAGGAAATTATGATAAAGGAAGAAGAATAATAGATATTCGAGAGATAAAATAAATGCTTTTTTTCATTAGTATGTCACTGGTTTGTTGATGTACC
>CAUZXS010003603.1:2500-5000 GCA_963585895.1 Sepioteuthis lessoniana
ACTACTACTCCAGCTCACACACACACACACACACACACACACACACACACACACACACACACACACACACACACACACACACGAGCACGCACGCGCGTGCACATGTGCACGTACATACACAGAGGTTGAATGTGATGGTACGGGGTGGGGCACCTTCATAGCACTATCAACTTGATCAATTGAAACAAACTTAAAACTCTATAGTTTTCTTGTTTGTAGAGCAAGGGAATGAAGCACAATAGACATGAGGTTCTGAGTGCTGGCCCGGTGAGTCTCAATGTCGCAGATTCAACTAAGATAAAATGATTTTCTTTTCTAGTTAGAGAAATTACAGAAATGTATGCATTTGAACTGAGCATATACAGGTATATATATATATATTATATATATATATATATATATATATATATATATATATATATATATATATATATATATATATATGTACAATGGAATGATCTATGAACTTGTACATATACGTGTCTACTGCATATGTATATATAGATGTGCGCTGCAAGGGTGCATATAAATATATGAATAAAAATTTTGGCATTATACACACACTCGAGTATATATATATATATATATATATATATATATATATATATATATATGTGTGTGTGTGTGTGTGTGTGTATATATATATATATATATCGCCAATTGTCTTACTCTTTAAGTGAATTTTAACTTGAAATTTCCACTGTATAATGTTTGATATATGTGATTAATATTCATCACTGAAATAATTGCATAGACAAGGAAAGAAATTATGTTGAATATATATATATATATATATAAATTAGTTGGCCGAACGTACTCAAGGGAGACCCAAAGGCTCCCTTTTTAATACTTTTTAATAGTTACAACACCGAGGTAGGGGAGGAAGCTTCTTCTTTTCCTGGATTGCCCCACTTACCCTTGATACATACACATACACATATTTAAGGTTTGCTTACTTATCATCTGTATGTTTTGAGGCTAATGGGCCCAAGTTGATGAAACTTGCGATGTGATTTTGCTTGACTTCAAGGAGTGTTTTAGAAATATTAAGGAACTTGCATTCATCTCCTGGGACTTCTGGAAGATTTTGGCATAAAATTGATCAAAAAGATTTAATTCATCCAGAAAGAAAATAAATTAGCATCTCTAGGAGTGCCTCCTACCCCCATGTGTAGTAATGCACTACACTGGAGTTTTCCAGGAACTTTTGGGAGTAAAATAACCAGATTGGTCCCATTTATCCAGAAAGCAAATAGAATTGGTATCTACAAGCACAAAATTCTAATTAAAAATAATAAAAAAGTCTAATTTATAAAAAAATAAAAATGTCTAATTTATACAGGTAAAAATTTAAATTAAAAAAAAATAGTTTGGGTTGCCTTGAATCTAAAGCATACACCAACTTTTTTAATGGTTTTTCATCAGAAAAGATAGATAGATAGATAGATAGATAGATTTGAACTGATTAAGATGGATGAATAGTTAGATGGATATGAGCTCAAATAATTAGCAATGTTATATCTAGTATCACTACTGGTCTTCTACAAGGATCATTTTGGTATCAAATAACCCACAGAGGTTGATATGCTATAAAGCAAGGAAACCAGAAACCAGAAACCAGATGGATAGATAAATTTAAAGGTCTTAAATAGATAGATAGATAGATAGATTAGAATTTACTGAGATAGACTGATAGATTGATTTATTTAAGTGACTAAGATAGATAAATAGATAGATTAAATGTCTCAATTGTATATCATTACCTACAGGAATATTGTCATCAGACTTGATAAGCCAATTTTTTTGATTTTTAAGTCATATTTTTTAAATTGATATTAATCAAAGACTGATGCCTTAATACGCTAAACTTTTATTTAAAAATGTGATATCATTGTAGTAGTTCAATATGACTGAATAAACGTGAATACTTGAGAAAGAAAATTTGCCAAAGTTCTTGGGAAACAAATTTTTGTTGAATAAAATCTGCTTTAGGATTGTACTTTTCTCCCGGTCGTGCTGGATCCTTCTGCTAGCACACACACACACACACACGCACACCCACATGTTATTAGAAACATCAAGAATATCAACAATAAGTATGAACCAAATGTAGTATGGACTTTTCCACTACCCTTTCTGAGCAGTGCCCCTCTCTAACATCATTATATACATGGGGAAATACTTCAAAAGAGACTGTGGAAATTAGGTGAGTGGGTAAGTTATTTTCCATGGTCAAATATACCTGTTAAACAAAACTAGAGAAAAACACATCTAGTCATTAAGCATTTTCTGTATAAACATTTTCATATTTGCTAGAAGTGTTATTTTTATCCTTGTTTTTAATTCATTTTGTCTGCAGATCTATTCTTCAGCCTTCCTCATCTGTATGCTGCCTTTACCTCTTTATTTGAAGATTTGGACTTCTTATCAGTGATTCTGTTTTATTTATTTGTTTACACTAATTGATTTAGATAGAGGTACATCAAACTGAAGGCATGAA
>CAUZXS010003603.1:12500-25000 GCA_963585895.1 Sepioteuthis lessoniana
GCCTGAGGGCTGTTCCATTAATTTGGTGTCTTTGAAACCTTTTTTTATCAATGTGCATAACAGCCAGCTTTGCAGAGTGCATACGAACATTGTCTTGCATGAATATAGTCTCTAGCTGAAAGCTTTTATGTCGTGATTTGTACCATTCAAAAAAAAAATGTCTTGTCCAAGAATTCATTGCATTTATCTTTATGCCATCATCAGTTTTTAATATGATGACTTAGAAGTTATCTCAGTGTTATTGAACCCAAATGTCATCAGGAACATGTAGGTGTGTAATGTTGTGACCTGGAAATAACCCCCATGTCATCATGTGAAGGTTAAATGTTGTGTTACTCAAACCTGCACTTTGCTACTTTCCCAGATTTGGTTTGGTTTGGTTTTATGGCATATCAACCATTGCAAGTTATTTTATGCCAAATCCGGTTCATACATATAATATGATTTGTAAACATAAGTCAACAATGTTAAATGATTCCAATTATTGCTATGTATCACTAATAATTCAATTTAGCATAAGTCATTACTTTACACTCTATTTAAATGCCAAATAGTTCTATTTGACTCATAGATAGGACCATATTAGGTGCTACCATTCTGGACGAGAGTCAACCTGGGAGTGATGGCAATAAAGAGGTACCCACATTTCCCAAATCTCCAGCATTACTGAAACCTCACCAGATAGTTTAGTGTCATATCCAAGACACTAATTGGAGGTGGGGTCTTACCCCTCTGAAGAGATGCAATCAGTTTTTTCTACAGCCCCGGCCACTGGGCTGGTTACTTTCTCATAGTAAAATCAACGTTTAAATAGTATCTATATTGACCTTTTTTTATTGATCTTCCACATCGGAGAGATCATTATGTCAGACCCTGTATAAATGCTTACTCTCATAAAAGACTGTAAATCTCTCTCCCTATTCTTCCCTTTATGGGGAAAGTCTCCATGATGAAATGACCTAAGTCCTCAACAGCAGCCTCAAAGTAAGGGAAATCAAACTTTAGTCACACTGTTATATTCACATTTGAACGAACACTCTTGGGGAAAGGCATGAACTCCCTTATACCTCAATCTATGGGTTAAATAATACTCCGACAGGTCATTTACAAAGATAGATTTGGCATTAAATAATCCATTAAGATTGATATGCCATTAAAAAACAAAAAAACTTTCTCTTTATCCATCTCGTTTTCTACAATTTCCTCTCTTGTTAACTTGTATAATACAACTCTAGAACATTACTTTGATTCCCTATTTTTGCCTCCAGGGCTATATTTGTGAACGATTTCCATGAATGAGCCAAATTCTGGACCAGCCATCAAATGTAGCTTCACATCAATACATTGGTAATTATAATCCAGAAATCATTTTCATGTACCATAATTATTTGCATATCACATGCCCTCATGCATAATACACACTCATGTATAATATTTACTCGTGTATAACACGCACTCCAGACTTATGACAATTAAATTCTGTGAAAAAAATTTATCTGAATTCCAAGCAGATAAATCTAACTATTATCGGTTTGTACTAACTAAAAGTAAGAATTTATTCAGTTTACACGTCTTAAAACTCAAAATTCCCTCAGTTTTTAGAGTAAACAAACACACGGACATGTTTACACGAAAAATGCTACAAGCTCGTGGTGAAAATAAGCTCACGTTAGGAGAAAATAAATTTATAAACAAACACACGTTCCTGTGGATATTTGGATATTTCTCTCTTACAGCATAAAATATTAGTTTTGAACTAAATATATCACTAACTTTCAGTTATCCTCTGCTAGATATGGTGAGTCAGGTCATCGGAAAGAAATTCATTGTATTGAGGCAGAAAAATCTTACTATTATAATGCATCTTATACACCAATAATTTTGGTATAGTTATTGTGTATAATACATATACCTAACATTGGGCTGAAAAATCTGGAAAAATAGTGCGTCTTATACACAAATAATTATGGTATATAATTCTCGTGTATAATATGCACACCTAAGTTTTGTGCAGAAAAATCTGGATATTATAACGTGTCTTATAGACATATAATTATAGTATATAATTCCCGAGTATAATATGTACCTCTATGTTTTGGACTGAACAATCTAAATATTATAACGTGTTTTATACACAAATAATTATGGTATAAAATTCCCCTGTATTATATGTACCCCAAAGTTTTAGGCTGAAAAATTTAAATATCATAACGTGTTTTATACACAAATAATTATAGTATAAAATTCCCGCGTATAATATGCACCCCTAAGTTTTGTGCAGAAAAATCTGAATATTATAACGTGTTTTATACACAAATAATTATGGTATAAAATCCCCTGTATAATATGTACCCCAAAGTTTTAGGCTGAAAAATCTGAATATTATAATGTGTCTTATAAACAAATAGTTATGGTATTTCATTTTCGTATATAATATGCACCCCTAAAGTTTTGGGGAGAAAAATGTGAATATCCTAATATAGTTTATACACAAATAATTACAGAACTTCAATGTGCATCTTATATGTTTATCTTTGTGAGGTTTATTTAAAGGTTTGCCTTGTTGGCTGGGACTGTAGAATGCGTTGACTGTATCTCTGCAGAGGGCCCACTCACAACGAGTATCCTAAACAATCTGATGGTGAGGTTCCAGTAATGCAGGTGCTCTGAGGAATGCTGAGTACCTCTTCATTACCATCGCTCCAAGGTCCATTCTGGCCTGGAGTGGTTACACCTGATAGGGTTGTGGGGTTTAAAAGGTTTTATGATAGTCAGTGGCTAAGGGCAAGACTGTGTTGCCGTAAGATATCTGACTCAATATTTTGGTTATTTTGCTTTACCCTACGTTGACTGGGCTGGCGCAATGCCTTGCCCAAAGAAGGTCCACAAGAAATATAAAAAGGGAAAGAGAAGATAGGAACAGACAGGAGACGAAAAACATTTCTTTCATACTTTCCTTTTATTTACTTGGTGAATGGACTAACCAACGCTACGTCCCAAAACATAGCGTGGTGTCCAAAACACCAGATAGTAAAAACGGTGTTGTCGGTTCGACGTCACTACCCGAAAAGAGGTCGGTTCACAGAAAACCTGAGTATTTATCTCTCTTCACCGGCTCCAAATTCGCTACTCGAAAATCCTTCTAATTTTGGCGCGACCGCTTCTCATTGGCTACTTTACATTTTATTATTTTTCTTTTTTCTGATTTTAACCGGATGGATGCGTGGAGCCTTATGCGTGGCAACGCATTTATACATTTCGTATCAGGCAGCCGACGAGTCAACATCCGGTTGGGAGTTCTTTGGTAATTCCTAAATCGCCACAGGGTTCTATGTATAGGTCAAATACAACAAAACTGTGTACTTATGCTAAACTGAATAGCTAGAAATGGAACTGTTTTTGACATTGAAAATGTGTACTTATGCTAATCTGAATTGTTTGATATAGAACTGTTTTTGACATTGAAACTGTGCTTTCGCTAAACTGAATTGTTAAAAATAGAACTGTTTGATTAAACTGAATAGTTTGAAATAGAAATGTTTTCGATAATTAAACTGTGTACTTATGCAAAACTGAATTGTTTCAAATAGAACTGTTTATTTGTGCAAAAATGGATTTGGTATTAAATAACCTGCAAGGGTTGATATGCCATGAAATCCAAACAAACAAACAATCTACGTAAACGAGACAATTTGGTTGCCTTTTTATCTTTATCAAATGTTCTTTGTATTCAGTATCTTTCCTCTCTTTTTATATTTGTATCACCATCTTGAAATATTTTCTTGTAGGGCAATTCACTTTCTTTGCTTATTGCTTTTTAAATCAAATTTCTTTTTATGACATTTTTAAAGATATTCTTTTATTATAATCTTATCTTAATAATGTTTTCAACTTCTTTTTTCAAATACTCAAACACACACACACACACAAACTAACACATAGACGCACACTCACGCACACATGTTCAGCACAAGAAAACACTCACTTTTGCACACACACACACATACACACGCGCGCACGCGCAAGCACAAACAAACACACACATGCACTCATGCACAAACAAACACTCACATAAACACACAAACACACTGGTGGAGCATAGAATGTCATAGACTCACGATGAGGGAAAAACCACAACACTAGTTATATATATATATATATATATATATATATATATATATACTAGTATATGTTCTTCTTAGAGTCAAAGCTTCTGTAGGCATGTGAGAAACAGACGAATGGAGGAGATGAATACAGACTACTTTACTGACCCATTACTTCTCTTGACCATACCACGCAGCGTTATCTTCAAAGCCCCATTTAACACTTTTCTGCTTTTCAGCCGGCAGGGTGGAGGATACTAAATCAGAGGCTCGCTATGGGCTGTTCAGCGTTAACTTCATGGGTTTATGTATTCTCTTCCAACAAGATGTACTCAACCAGTTCTCACCAGGGTGGGGTCGCTTGGCCCCCTGTGGCCATGGTTCTCTATTTGCTGACTCAACTGACCACTGCAAGCTGGCACTGACAGACTGAAACTTCGACTTCACAAGGCCATCTACATATATCATTTCATAACGCCCACTATTACCGTTCACCACATGACTACTTCCGCTTATTTTCACTGGTGCGTCCTATGTAGAGAATATCTGATTGACGGCTGGGTCAAGAGTCACTATGCAACAAGTGTATGCTCATTATATCCCCTACAGAGGGGTGAGATTCCCTTCCCCACCAAAAAAACAAACAAAAACAGTAGGTGTCTGGTTATAATTCTAAACTGCATCTGATAATAAGTCTCCAGTTCTGGAAAATTCGGCAGTGTTGATTACACCTTCATTGGCATTACTCCCAGGTCCACTTCTGATCTGTTGTGGTAGTAACAGTTAGGGTCCCATCAATGGGTGAAATGACTCTGTTTAAAAATGTTTTGTATTTGATAGGAGTGTGTATGAAAAGCAAGCACTTTAGAAATTATTATGAATATAGAATGAATACAATCCCTAACCTCTAGACATAAAATTATCTTAGATGGATTGATATGTCTTTGACATGATTTTGCCCTGTCAGCCGGGGGAGGGGGTTGTAGAATACATAGACAGCTTCTCTGCAAAGGGGTATGACCTCACAAACGAGTATCCTCGATATGACTCTAAACAATGAGGTTCCAGTAATGCTGGAGCCTTGAGGAAAGCAGAGTACCCCTTCATTGCCATCACTCCCATGTCCACTCTGGCTCGGTGTGGTTACACCTGATGAGGCTCTATCTGTGGGTCAAATACAACTAAACTGTGTACTTATGCTGAACTAAATTGTTTGAAATACAACTGGTTTTTTGACATTGAAACTGTGTACTTATACTAAACTGAATTGCTTGAAATAGAACTGCTTTGGCATTTCCCTGTGTGTAAACAAAAAAAAACTATACTTATACATGCTAAACGGAATTGTTTGAAATAGAACTATTCATTTGGCATTAAATAACCTATAATGGTTGATGTGCCATAAAACCAAACCAAATTTAACGTGATTGAATTTATCAATTAGTTAATTTTCTGTTTTGATTGTTTTGTGATTTCTGTTCAACTTTTTCCGAATTTCAATCAAAACTTTACAGTACCTTGTTTCTCTTTTTTGGTTATATCTTCCTTACTACTACTACTACTACTACTACTGTCAATGTCTTAAATTAAAAGAAATAAATGTCAATAACATGTTTATCTACAATGTGATGAACAACAACCCTCTGTTAGCATAATAAAATCTCATAACACCAAATAAGCAATTGTAAATATTTTGTGTAAAAACAAATATTACGAGCTAAAAGTCACATGCTCATATAGATGAAAGTATATCCTGAAAATTTTATCTAAATCAGTTGATTAATATCAATTTTATTAGGAAAATATTGTTTTGCACAATATTTATCGTGGCTCTATGCCAGACTAAGTTTATCTATGCACACACAAGCACATAGGTACAAACAAACACATACCCACACTCATATGCAAACAAACTCACACGTGCATGGTACGCACACACACAAGCACACACACACACACACACACACACATACTCATACACAAACACAAACACACACATACACACAGGCGCGCGCGCGCACACACACACACATACACACATGTGCACATACACATGCACATACACATAGACACACGCATACTCACACATAAACCCATGATAACACACACACACATACACACACGCACACACGCACGCACGCACGCACACATACACAAACACACACACACACATACACAAACACACACACATACACAAACACACACACACACAAACACACACATACAAAGCACAAACATACATGAACACACACACATACATACAAGCATGCACACATACATACTCATACACAAACACACATATACACACACATACACACATGCATGCACACACATACTCCCACAGAAACCCACAAACAAACACATACTCATACACAAACATACACAAATGCATATACACAAGCACACACACACACACAAACACACACATACACAAACAGACACATACACAAACACACACATGTACATATACACAAAATCACACACACACATACAAAAACATACACATGCACACACACACACACACACACACACACACACACACACACACAACCTCACATATACACAAAAGCACACATGCTCAAACAGAATTACACACACACGCATACAGATACATGTACACAAACACATATGTAACTGTCTTTATGCAAATATACAGTTATTTTCATAAAAATTTGACAATACAGATCACTAGATACATGAAGGAAAACAGTCTTTGAATAATCAATGAGGATAGAGGGTGATTACACAATATTTCAACGTCTTATATATATATGTTTATACATTCTTGTATTGATGAGGATTTGTTTGTCTTTGTGAGTATACGTGAATGCGTGTGTGTTTGTTTGTGTCCATCTGTTTATGTGTGTGTGAGTGTGTGTGTGTGTGAGTGAGTGCTTTGCTTGTGCATGTGTATGCATGTGTTTGTTTTTGTGAGTGTTTGTGAGTGTTGTTGTATATGTGTGTGAGCGTTTGTTTGTGTATGAATGTATGTGTGTGTGTGTGTGTGTTTTTGTATGAGTGTATGCATTTCTGTGTTTTTATGTATGCGTGTATGTGTGTGTGTGTATGTGTAGGTATTTACAGTTAATAGTTAAGATACTATGAGCCCCTACCTAACAAGGTATTGGTCTCACCAGTGTCTTCAAAATCAGGCATGAACAGGACAAGAATTCTTGGTATTTACTAAGAGATCTGATGTCTTTGGAATCATTACAAGTGATAAGGAACTGAAGAGTGAAAATTACCTTAACCAATAAACCAAACCAAACCAAAATTGACTAAAAATATCAAGTCCCTTATCTTGATCCAGACCCTTGTCCTCAACATCAAGAACAAAATCATTGAGAAAGAATTAAAAAAGATTATGCAAATGAAAAAGAACAATGTAACTATCAAGGATAGATCTTGCCTTGTTGGCTGAGGCTGTAGAATACATTGACAGCTTCTCTGCAAAGAGGTAAGACCCTCCCCCCAATGAGTGTCCTGGATATAACACTAAACAATCTGATGTTAAGGCTCCAATAATGCTGGAGCTTTGGGGAATAAGTCCACTTTGGTCAGGAGTGGCAGTACTTGACAGAGTCATATCTATCGGTTAAATAGAACTAAACTATGTATTTATACTAAACTGAATTGTTTGAAATAGAACTATTTTTAAATACAATTAAACTGTAGTTTTGCTAAACTGTATTGTTTGAAATAAAACTGTTTTGACATTTAACTGTTTGTAAACAAATACTATATTTATACTAAACTAAATTGTTTGAAATTTAATTCATCGTTAAATGACTAGAAAAGGGTTGATATGCTATAAAAACAAACCAACCAACTAACCAACCAACCAAACAAGGATAGATCTGAGAGTGTAGAAATGATGGATATTGAAACTGATTAATAACTGCGAACCACAAACATATATATATATATATATATATATATGTGTGTGTGTGTGTGTGTGTAAGATGCATCTACAAAACCAGACCATCTACACTGCTTACATCTGTAAAGCAAAATTATCTACTAACTCTTGTAATCTTTTTTTAATTCTCTCTCATAATTTATTTAAAAACAAGACTATTCACCCTACAAACTCTTCAGAGTTTTCCTTCTCCTAGACTAGTTGCCCCACCAAGGCTGAAGAACCCAGTCTGTCGTACTATTTACCCATAGCTAGAGGGAGAGTAATTGGATTCATACCTTTCCCAAGGGTATTAGCCCTATGTGAAATGTCATCAGCTTTGTTCAGGTTTTGAACTCTTGTCGCTGTATCCATTTCCTATGACGATAACCATTACACCACGGGCATCTCCAATGAATATACATTTATACACTGTGGCTGTCAGAATGACCTCTTGGGTTTGAAGTTTAACTAAAAGACAAAATATAGATCCCATACAAAATTTCAATTTTACAATAAGAAAGAGGAATATTTGCTGTTTTGTTTTATTATTGTCATCAGTTAGTTTTGAAGATTATATTGTCTAAATGCAAAGCTATATACTCCTGAAGACTTATTCTAAAGTCCTGCTGCACTTGTCTCGTCGTTACTTTTGGTATTGTTTTGGTCTCAGGACAAATAAAATCTTTCAGTTTATCAGTTGTTTGTGGCTAATTTTTAAAGATTTGAGCCTTCAGGTATCCCCAGAGGAAGTAATCACAAGCTAGAAGGCTTTCGGAGTAACGGCTGCCTTGCAATGATAGTAACTATTTTTTAATAAGTTTCAATAAAAAATGTTCACCATACTATGCTACAATCCCAACTAAATACACACACATTCACACATATATATATATATATATATTGTGGACCCACCCTTAGTCGAGAGTAACTTGAAGGTTCCTTTTCAATAGTGTTGGGGAGGGTGCTACTCCTTTCCCTGGATTGCTCTACTTACACTTGATCTGTACCTTATTATACTGAGTGTCAACCAAGGCGGCATCAAGTACCATTTTTTGAGTCTTTGGTATGACCCGATTCATTGGTGAACACTCTAACTATAATGCCGACTGGTGCATACATCATCTTATAAGCGGTATCCTTTCTAAAGTTATACAACTTGTAATTTCTACGAAATGCATTTCAAAACCATTTTAACTGCTGCCAGCCATTCCCAGCCATTCGCCAATAATTGTGCCTGCATGGTTGCAATTTGAAAAAAGAGAGATCATTCTTGTAGACCATGTATATATATATATATATATATATATATATATATATATATATATATATATATATATGGAGAAAGTGTAGATTTTTGGTGAATCTGACATGATGGTAAAAATAACGAGAAAAGTGGATAAATTTTTCCACTTTTCCACTAATTATTATCCTATATATATATATATATATATATATATATATATATATATATATATATGTTAATGAGAGTTGTTCAAAAAATTCATTGCCTCACCTACAAAAAAAAGAGACACAGTTGAATATTTTTGCTGTGGCAACATACAACCATAAAACTCAAAAAGCTAATTCAGATTTCTGTTTTAATTTCTTTACTGGTGAGACCCATAAAAAGGTGAGAGGTGTGTGACAAGTATAAAATCTGGATGAGGCTAAGAACTTTTTGAAAGACCCTCAAATATATCGATATATATACATGCGTTTTTCTTTGTGTGTATGTGGTGGGTGTATGTATGTGTATGTCTGAGTGTATGTCTGTGTGTGTGTGTGTGTGTGTGTGTGTGTGTGTGTGTGTGTGTGTGTCCATAAACAATTTTTATTTAATGAATGAATATACTGCATTACCAGTTTTATGCAATGTTATTTGTTATTTGTCATCACTTCCCTTCTGGTGGGTATTAACCCTTTTAAGAATTATTTCTAAAAACTTTTTTTAAAACTTTTTTGTCGCAAAAACTTTTCTTTAGAAAAACTGACCCTGACATCACTTTTTCATCCCCCCCTCTCTCACTCTCTCTCTCTCAATATATATATATATATATATATATATATATATATATATATATATATATACATAAAAATCCTTTCAAATTGAACAGTGAAAATTACTTACCTAATTCCAAATTTTCAGTATCCCTTTCAAAGTAATTCACAATTGATACTGCTTATAAAAAGTTGTGGTAAAAATTCTAACATCAGTGGATCCATATGTTTGTGAGCCAGGCCAGCATGTACAGTACATTAACCCATCATTTGGGGTGGAAACCAGTTTCGGGGCCCTGGAAGAGTTCATTTCTCATATATTTTCTTTGAACCGGCCCATTGGTCTTGAGGGGAAAGTTTTTGCCAATAGCTTGGGAGACAGGGGTTCAATACCAAAGACTCAAAAAATGGTACTTGATACCTCCTTGCTTAACACTCTGCATTAAAAGGTACAAATCAAAGGTAAAGTAGACCAATCCAAAAGAAGGAGTAGCACTCTCCCCTAAACCTTGGTGTAGCAGCTAATGAAAAAGGAGCCTTTGGGTTGTCCTCAATTATGGTTGCCAACTTCATCTACTAACTATTTTAGAAAAATTCATATGTAGTAGTGTAGGGCCTGTATCATAGATTTTGGGGCCCCTGTATTGAAGACTTGATGGAGGCCATGAGTCTCTCGCACGAGTCCTGATTTCATTGTCCCTTTGTCATTTATTAAAAAAAAATAGGAATAAATTCTAATTCAGAAGATGATGTTCATAAACACCAAAATATTAAGTCCCCTAAAACATCTTTCTTTGGTTCGTAAACGTTCATCAGCTTTTCAAATTTATCTTTCTCCAGTTGTGTTTTTATACTTATGCAGGGTTTATTGATATGTCATATCATTTTACCTCGTTACTTTGTTTTAATGGCATATCAACCTTTGAGGGTAATTTAATTCCAAAGCTATCTTTATAAAAGAACAGCAGTGATACTATTCAACCCATAGCTAGGCAGATAAAGGGATTCATACGTTTCTTGAAAGTGAATGCGATAACATGACTGGAGATTGAACTCACTTACTTCAAGGGCCACAGTCCAGGGCTTTAACCATTTGGCCATCTTATATGTTTTAATAATTGTTATGGTTTAGTTTGGTTTGGTTTTATGGCATATCAACCTTTGAGGGTAATTTAATGCCAAAGCTATCTTTGTAAAAAAAACAGCAGTGATACAATTCAACCCATATCTAGGCAGATAAAGGGATTCATACGTTTCTTGAAAGTGATTGCGATAACATGACTGGAGATTGAACTCACTTACTTCAAGGGCCACAGTCCAAGGCTTAAACCATTTGGCCATCTTATATGTTTTAATAATTGTTATGGTTTGGCTTGGTTTGGTTTGGTTTTATGGCATATCAACCATTGTAAGTTATTTAATGCCAAATCCATTTATATATATATATATATACAAACAGTACTTATTCAAACAATTCAGTTCAACATAAGTACACAGTTTAAATGTCAAAAACTGTTCTCTTTCAAATGATTCAGTTAAGCTTAAGTATGCAATTTAAATGTAAAAACTGTTCTATTTCAAACAATTCAGTTTTGCATAAGTACACTGTTTAGTTCTATTTAACCCATAAATAAAACCCTATCAGGTGCTACCATTCAAGGTCAGAGTGTACTTGGGAGAGATGACAATAAAGAAGTACTCTGCATTCCCCAAAGCTCTAGTTTAATGTCATATCCACAACACTCTTTAGTGGAGTCAGGTAAAAGATGCAGTCTTTGTATTCTCCAGCAGAGATGCAGTCTTTATATTCTCCAGCAGAGATGCAGTCTTTGTATTCTCCTGCTCCAGCCAATTGGGTCATAATTGTGAGTAAATTTTTAATATGTAATTGTCTAATTAAAGAGTTTGATATATTCATTAAAATATAGGTCTGTCTCTTTACATATATCTGTGTTTATTTGCTTTATATATTTAGAATAATACAAAACACCAAAAGTCGAGTATCCCAAGAGATTTTGACTGACTACATAAACAACAGTCAGTGAAATGAAATTATTTATAACTTTTGTAAATGCCTATATATGTATTATTGAAGTGATTTAAGAATACAAGGAAATTAAATACATATATATATATATATATATATAAATATCATAACTTTCTTTTTTCTGCCTGATGATTGTCATATAAAGACTGCATGAAGCTAGTTCTCACAGATAAGCATCCATGCAATTGAATATATATAAAAAAACTAATATACGTTTATTTATAATCATATATATATATATATATATATATATATAGGGTGTCTCAAAATAGATGCAACCTATTAATATGATAATCCATATTGCTTCAAGTCATCTTTCATCTGAGTTGTGAAGAGCAATTATATCACTTCAGAAAGGTCAAACCAGATGGCAAGGGCAGAAATTGATTGATTTTATCCCACTGTGCACATGAACACCCAAGTTCTTTGGAATGTCTTCAGAAAGACTTTT
>CAUZXS010003603.1:30000-75000 GCA_963585895.1 Sepioteuthis lessoniana
CAATCATATGGAAAATGAATTTCTGATAAAATAAAAGTTGATTTCTTCCAAGCAGTATCAATACCACTGTATGGATGCACCACATTGATGATAACAAAACACATATAGAAGAAGATAGATGGAAACTACTCAAAAATAATGTGTGTTGTCTTGAACAAATTCTGGAAGAAACGTCCCATAAAACCACAGTTGTGTGGGGCTACTGACTCCATCCCATAAAAACCTCATCCTATGTTTACATGAGGAATCATGGGGTAGATTTCATTTATAATTATCAAAGCAGTAAAAATCATCAAAATATTGGTTAGCTCGTTGGTTGATTTTAAGAGTTGTGAACATTTATTAAATTATTTAACACTATCATCATTTTTTTTTTTTTTTGTAAGCAATTACTATCAGTCGAGGTATATAAGAAAATCCTTTTTAATATGGGAAAAAATCTCTTCAAAATTAGGGGTCAACTTCTATAGCAGGACTAAAAAGGTCAACTATGGTAAGGTTTTGGATTTAAGACCCGGCATATAAGTTGACCCCTAGTTTCATAGAGATATTTTCTGGCTAAAAAGGTCAACTTATAAGCAGCTATTAAATAATTTATAATTCTGAATATTTCAAGCAGATATATGGTTTCAAATAATTAATTATCTTTTGTAAGTAGTTATTGCTACAAATAAATATTCTAGATACAAATAGTGTGTATTGACCCTTGGCCAAGCTGTCAATCAGAGATTTCTCTGAACAGGATGCACTGGTGTAAATAAACAGAAGCAGTCACATGGTTGATTGGAAATCATAGGCATTATGAAATGATATATGCAGATACGCACATGAGAGGTGGAATAACTGTGAGTCTGGAGTCTCAGTTTGCAGTCATGGAGAGCACAGCACGGTATGGTCAAGAGGAGAAGTTATGCATCAATATAGCAATTTATCTTGTCTTCCTGTCTCTGTCTGTCTTACTCACACTACAGAGATTTGACTCCTTATGAAAGAATAAAAAGACGTATATATTTTTATAAGGAAATGTAATAGTCATTCTTCCTCCATGCATGTATATTCATGGACTATGGCTATGGAAAAAAACTTGACGGCAATTACACAAGAATGCTGCGAGCTGTACTGAACAAGTCCTTGAGGCAATACCCTACAAAACAGTAGCTGTAGAGCCACCTACCAACAATCACGAACACTTTCAAAGTTAGACGAAACAGTCATGATGATAACGAAATGCATATAGAAAATAACAAAAGTATTCCTATATAGTCACTCACCTACAGTCAGGATTGAACCTGCGACCTCCTGATGATTGTCTCTTTAGAAGCTTAGGGAACCAATGCCTATATCCATAAAGAGTGAACCACAATTGGGGGTCAACTTACAAGCGATATACTCCTGTAGATCCCTTCTCATAGACGAGCAAAAGTAGGATGACCAGCTAGAACCAATAAACAACAGCTCTGTGCAGATACAGGATGTAACCTGGAAGACCTACCGGGAGCGATGGATAATAGAGATGGGTGGCAAGAGAGGGTCAGAGAGATCCATGCTAGGAATGCAACATGATGGTGATGATGGCTATATAACACAAACAATTCGTATAACATATATTGCATTATTTAATGCTGAATTCAGTCTTTTTTTTAGCAATAATAAGGTTTCAGGTATCTCAAGCAAATTGTTTCAAGTAATGAATAATACTTTGAAAACAGTTACCACCACAATAATAGGTACTATTCTAAAAACAAACAATTTGCACAAAGATATAAGTTTACCTACCCAAGCTGAATCCCTACTACATAGACTGGAGCAAGCAGCAGGAGGCATTGGTCTCCACATGAATGCAAATAAAACAGAGTTCATATGTTTAAACATGTAAGAGCCATCTTTTCTTTAAGTAGCAAGCCTCTGAATTAATAGACCGATTCAGATACCTCTGCAGCAGCATCTCATCAACTGAAAGGGATATTGTAGTGAAGGAGTTGACTGCTATTGATAGGTTATCGATCATATGGAAATTTGCTCTCTCTGATAAAATAAAATTGGATTTCTTTCTAGCTGTGTCAAAACTACTGCATGGATGCACTACATGGATGCTAACAAAATACATTGAGAAAAAGCTAGATGGAAACTATTCCAAAACACTGTATGCTGTCTTGAACAAATTCTGGAAGCAACATGCCATAAAACCGCTGCTGTGTGGGACTTATAATTTCACCCCATAAAAACCTCGCCATATGCTCATCTAGATGAGTGAAACTTTCTTGAAATATCCCTCACCTATATTGCAGATGGTTTGTACATCATAACTGCAAGGTTTGAAGAAGTGATGCCTTGGATCACTTTGTCCTTTGCTTCATCCACTGTTATTAGCACACATAAAAAGAGAACACGTTTCAGTTAGCGAGAAACTGCAATATGCAGAAAGGAGTAAGTAACCCCTTTTAGTATCAGCAACAGCAAGTTATAAAAGGACTAAGGTATTTGACCTAACCTAAGATTCCTTATTTAGATTTAATATCAGAGTATTATGAGTTAAGTTTGGTAGAATTACTGGTAGTCCGCAAAATTTCAGTAAACAGCCAGCCATATAATTTAGCCTAGCATATCAGACCCGGGGGATAGTCATATTTTGAAACTAATGTTCTTAAAAGATATATTACCATCAATACGTATTTTATGAGCAAACAAACATCTACATACGCACTCAAATGTATGTTCATATTTTCACATAGAGGTATAGTGTGTGTATATGAGAGTGTATGTGTATGAGAGAGAGAGAGAGAGAGAGAGAGAGAGAGAGAGAGAGAGAGAGAAATAAAGACCACTTTGAAAAAGTTGATTGGAAACAATGAAGATTCAATTAACAAATTTAGGATAACTTTGTTAGGATTTCCATCTTTATTGCATTCATATCTGTATATCTCTACAGTAGAATTACATCCGACCGAATGACATCCATTCACTTGTACATTCAGAAGGCACTCGTGGTGTAATGGCTATCATTACAAGAAATGGACATGGCAACCAGGTTTCAAATCCTGAACGCCGTTGTTTGCCTTTCACATCACCTTTATACACTTGTAAAAGGTATGAAACCAATTAATCTCCCTCCCTCCCATGGGTAACGAGTAAAGCAAATTGAGCCTTTATATAGCAAAGAGGTATAGAAAAGGAAAAGTCTGAATTTAAACTAATTGTCATCATCATCATATCATGACCCTCTCTTGCCACTTCTCCCTATTGTTCATCGCCTCTGGCAGGTCTTCAGGGCAACATCCTGTATCCTCACATAGCTGCTGAATGTATGTTCGTGCTGGTCATCCTGCTTTGCCTGGCCATATGTGGGGGTCCATAGGAGTACATCACTTATGAGCTCGTCCCTGCTTCTCCAGCAGTGTCCTGCATGTCTGGTTCGTCTAACTTGGATAGTTTTCATGATGGGAGGCAGGTGGCCGTATAGTTGGTGCCCTGTGGGGTGTTGCCGCCAGGACTTGTTCAATATTGCTTGCAGCATTCTTGTGTAATTGCTGTCTAGCTTCTTTTCCAGCCGTATAGTTAGTGTCCAAGTAGTGCATCCATACAGCAGTATCGATATGACCGCTGCCTTGAAGAAACTGTGTTTCATTTTATTGGACAGGTCTGGACTTTATGTCACATACTGCTAATGAAGGAGGGGTTAGGTAAATACACGCTTATCATCTTATTGTTAATTGCAATAAAAGATTAAATTCAAACATAACAGGGAGGTGCCCGTGGTGTAATGGTTATCTTGGTAGTAAATGGATACAGCAATACAAGTTCAAATCCTGGACGAGACTGATTTCATTTCACCTCGCACTAATACCCTTGGGAAAGGTATGAATCCAATTATTCTCCCTCCAGCTATGGGTAAATAGTAGGACAGACTAGGTTCTTCAGCTTTGGTTAGGCAACTAGTGTAGGAGAAGGAAAACTCTGAATTAAAACCTGTTAAACTCCGCATAAAAAAAAATTGACCTTGTGTCATATCCTGCCTAAGCGGAGGGGTTGGTAAATAGGATTAAATTCAAACATAATGGACAGGAGTGGTCAACAAAATGTATGTGTTGTATATTGCTGCATTTGCTTATTATTGTTATTATCATTCGAGAATTTTCACACCAGCATTTGCTGATGGTTTTCCACTGGATTCTGAGTGACAGAAAGTCTCCTCAAGTCTTCAGGACTTTTCTTAGTATTCTGACTATTCTAAACAATGCTGTAGTTTGAATGGTTTCCTCTCATCTCACTTATTTCCAAATTCTCCAGTCTTTTGGTGACTGTACTGAGTGTGCCACTTACAATTGGTATCACTGTTACCTTCATGTCCCATAATTTTTTCAGTTCTCTAGCAAGGTCTAGGTACTTATCTATATTTACCCAACCCCTCCGCTCGGGCAGGATATGACACAAGGTCAATTTTTAAGTGGAGTTTAACAGGTTTGAATTCAGAGTTTTCTTTCTCCTAGACTAGTTGCCTCACCAAGGCTGAAGAACCTAGTCTGCCCTACTATTTACCCATAGCTGGAGGGAGAATAATTGGATTCATACCTTTCCCAAGGGTATTAGTGCGAGGTGAAATGCAATCAGTCTCGTCCAGGATTTGAACTTGTATTGCTGTATCCATTTCCTACAAAGATAACCATTACACCACAGGCACCTCTAGGTCTAGGTATTTAACAAAGTCCACTATTTGTCAGGTACCCTTTTATTTTGTTGACTATCAAAAGGTCTGGTCATCTGGTCAAGATTAGGTGATTATGATTTATTATTATTATTATTACCCCTCTGAAAGTTTTAACAAGTGATTTTTCCCTGAAGTCTGAGAGACAGCAAGTCTCTTCAGGTCTTCAGGACTCTCCTGAGTATTTCAGTTGATCATCATAATGCTCTCACCTGGATGGACGTGATTCTTCTTCTGATATCCAGTTTCCCCAGTCTCTTTTCCAGAGATTTGTAGACCATTCCGAAAACACCAACATCAGTAGGTATCATTTTTATTATCATTATTATTAGTATTTTAGTCTTGCAAATTTTTCACAGCTGTAGTGATGGGTGGTTTTCCCTTGAGTTCAAGTCACAGCAAGTTTCCTTAGCTTTCCAGAACCCTTCAAAGAATTCTTGTCAAGCTGTGCCTTATTTAGAACTGTCTCAAATTTTATGGCCAGTTTCATTCCATCTTATTGTTGCTTTGTAATTAAATCTACAACATTCTTACATTAATTAGTTGTCTTTTTAGTTCTTATTCAGAACAGGATTACTGTCTATATTTCTAAGATGAGGTATTATGTTTATCACAACATTTCGGCGGATGTACACTCCGGCCTTCTTCAGGTGGCTGGAATGTCAAACTTAACCCTTTATTTCGCTTACTGGGGTAGACTGTTCAAGTTCCACGAGCCATGTTTAATGGATGTTAGTTATCAGTTATCTCCTGTTAATTTACCCTCCGAAAGTTCTCCTCTACCTTCTCTGGGTATTGAACTCACACTCTTTTGGGTATGTCACTGGATCTAACCACCACCTTTATCCACTGTACAATGTATCCTTGGACATCCATTAAACATGGCTTGTGGAACAAGAACAATCTACACTGGTAAGAGAAATAAAGGGTTAAGTTTGACATTCTCACCACCTGAAGAAGGCAGGAGCATACAACGGCCAAAATGTTGTGATAAACATGGCGACAAAGATGAGGACAATAGTCCGAAAAATGTAAATAATGAACATTCTTACAGTATTTCTTCAAGTCTGGATTGCTGCAATGTTCTGTTATTTGGAGGTTTCTTTTTATCTTTTTTAGGTTTGTTTTTAAATTGAAAAGAGAAGAAAAGACTTTATTCACACAGTATATCATACAATGGCTGATTTTGTCTGAAGATAACTTGGATATTATGTGATGTATGAAAATATCAATACTTACAACTATATATTTATACTCATATCAATCTATCTGTCAATCTATCTGTACATACCCACCCCCATATATATATATATATATATAAATTGTCTTCAGACTGCGGCGCAATATGCATCAATTTGGATTTGGTCGAAAGCGAGAAGTTTTCAGCATGAAGGAAATACACGCGGAACCTCCTTTCCCATGTGATTACATAAGAAACAGCTACTGTAAACGCGTAATAACATCAACCGTTGAAAGTAAACCCATTTTTTTTTTTGCTTTTTTTAAATCATAAACGGCACACTAAAAATGAACATTAACGTCCAATGTAGTCTTTGGTCTTAATTGATCTGACATATACATATATATATATATATATATATATATATATATATATATATATATAATTCTCTTATTACCCTGTCTGGTGGCAAAAGCTGCTTGGTAGCGCAGGAATGGCAGTATCGCCTTGAGCTACCGAAACTGTGTTATCACCCCTGGTTGGCAGCTGATGAGGACATGGTATCGCACATGCTTTCACATGTTGTATGATGAAAAATATATATATATATATATATATATATATTATTGTTCAATAAACAATAAACATTAGACCAGCCAATTAGCATAATGGTTAGAGTGTTTGCCAATGATCTGAGAGACAGAGGTTCTAACAGGTTGAGTCACATCAGAGACAAAAAATGGTACTTAATGCCTCCTTACTGAACATTCAGCATTATAAGGTACAGATCAGGGGTAAGTGAAGCAATCCAGGGTTAGTAGTAGCACCCTTCCCTATATCTCAGCATAGTAGCTATTAAAAAGTGAGCCTTTGTATCACCCTTGACTAGGGTTGGCCAACATAAAACTTATATATATTGCTATACTGGAAGTGATAAAGCAATTTTATAATGTTTTTTTTTTGTGAACCTCATATTAGCATTATATATTGATATTTAAATTGAATGGTTTGTAGGGATATTGATTTTAAGGCTACACAATACTTAATCTATGGAATCCCAAATAAGAGAAACAATAAATAAATTTGCCTCAACAAAAGGCTGAAAAAATGCCATTTCAACAAATGCTTCTTTAGTCACAGATAAAATACAAAAGGTTTGTTGAAAAATGTCAATAGCTTTTATATCTGAATATCAAACAGTCTCAGTTTATATTTTTGTTTTGCTCTGATTTCTAAAAACTAATTGATTTTGCAATTTCAATCCAGAAAAAAAAAATGTAAAGGTTAGAACACATTCTCACATGTGTACGCATGTGTATGTACTTAATAGATGAATACAAGTTACCTTACTCTTCACAGACCTATTGATTGTTGCCCAGTCGGCTGGGGCTGTAGAATACACCGACTGCTTCTCTGCACAGGGGTAAGACCCCCCACCCCACCCAACAAGAGTCCTGGATATGACACTAAACAATCTGATGGTGAGATTCTCATGATGCTGGACCTTTGAGGAATGTAGAGTACCCCTTCATTGCAATTGCTTCCACGTCCACTCCGGCCCAGAATGGTAGCACCTGATAGGGCCCTATCTATGGGTTAAATAGAACTAACTGCATACTTATGCTAAACTGAATTGTTTGAATTAGAACTGTTTGACTAAACGGAATAGCTTAAATAGAAATGTTTTTGATAATTAAATTGTACTTACAATAAATTGAATTGTTTAATATAGAACTGTTTTGACATTTAACTGTGTGTAAACAAAATATGTACATATACTAAACTGAATTAGTTGAATTAGAACTGTTTTGGCAATTAAACTGTGTACTTATGATAAACTGAATTGTTTGAAATAGAGTTATTTGCATAAAAATGGATTTGGCATTAAATAACCAACAAAGGTTGATATGCCATAAAACCCAACCAACCAACTAATCTATTGATAGCTTAAACCTGCTTATATAGTTTTATTATTCTTATGGAAAAACAAAAGTATATTATTCTTAATATATTTCCCTATCCTTTGTTTCTTTTTATCTTAATTACATTTTACTTTTATTTATAAAAAAGAAGATAAGTGAAAAATTCAGAACTCTTGACTATGTGTGTATGTGTAAATAATTTTATTTGGACTCAGATCACCACATCCATTAATCACAATGATAACCACTGCACCATATAAGCCACTAGTATATGTGCATATGTATGTGTGCAGGTGTGTTTAATATACTAATACTAGTTACCTTGCTCTTCTTAGGTCTATCGATAGTTGGCCCTGTTGGATGGGGCTGTAGAATACACAGACTGCATTCCTGCTGTCAGTAAGACTCCCCAAATGAGTGTCCTGGATATGACACTAAACAATCTGCATGGTTTGAAATTCCTGATAGAGTCTTATTAGTCTAGTAGAAAAAACAAAAGGATGTAATTCTTGATAAATTTCCAAACTTTTTTCTTTTAATTCTGATTGCACTGAAATAGAAAAAATCATAAAAAAACACAAAAAACTTAGCCAAACAGTAACATTAAATAAAACCAAATATCAAAATTTTTCAGAATATTTAACCATTGGTAACTTTATAAAAAACTTGACAAAAACTGATTATAAAATGCAAGTGTTGAATGTACAGATTTGAAAGAAAAAAAAAGTGTTTATTTTTTTAGTCAAAAGTAGTTGATGGTGCACTGAAATATCATGCATTTCTTTATTTTGTAAGCTATTTCAAAACCTCACGGATGAACATGCAATGAACTCTAATTTCAAAACTTATGCTTTACTAGTTCAAACAGTAAGCAATCAAGGGGGTGTCCTCATGGGGTAATGGTTAAAGTGATGGACTGCGGAATCGTAGTAAACGAGTTCGTACTCCGGTCACGCTGTTACGTTCACTTTCGGGCAAATACCATTGGGAAAGGTATGAACCCCCTAATCCTCCCAGCTATGGGTTAAATAGTACCACTACTGTTCTTCAAGGAGAATGGCTTTGGCATTAAATAACCTACAAAGGTTGATATGCCATTAAATAAAAGAAACCAAACCATGTAAGCAATCAAAAACGCTGATGGCTATAAGAGTGGGGGTCAATATGTTGCAGTCTTTGTTTGGTCTTCAACTCCCTATCACAGTAAAGCCTTGAGGAACCCTTTTCGAACCCTTTCAATAAAGTGAGAGGTACATATTTTTCTAAAAGACTGTGTCGCTCGTCGTCTTCATTGTGTCGTTGTGTTCTGCATGAATCTGCATATGACTATACAACACTTGCAGACAGGATCCTGGTGGCTGAGCAGTCTGTGACCTGGCAATCACAGTGGTCAAGTGACCTGCAAGACTCCACTTTGGCCTTTACTGAGCTAGACAGGAAGTCAGAGAGGCCTGAACCGTTCAATCAGCTCGTCATATCTAGTCCTTCCACCTATAGGATTGTCTCGGCGGTATTCTTCAAATTGCTCTTGTGGCAAATAAATATTCAATACTGTTATATCTTAAAGGTGCTAGAAGGCAGTGGCTGATGGTCAATCGCACTGAGATAGCCATACTCAAAATCATTTATGTTCAAACAAATGATTAATATTAAATAGAATTATTTGTTTGAGATAACAATACTTGAAGCTATTTGACAATATGCAAACAAATGAACAATGTTAAATTGAATTATTAATTTTGGATCACAATACTTGAAACCATTTAACTATGTGCGAGCAAATGATTAATATTAAATAGATTTATCAATGTAGGATAAAAATATATGGAACCATTTGAATTATATGCAAACAAATGTATGATATTAAATTGAATTATTAATCTTGGATCACAATACTTGAAACCATTTAACTGTGTGCAAACAAAGAGCTTTGGCACATTCAAAAATGTTTCCAACAAACTATTCGTTTACAAATCATGTATATAGAGTATATATGTATGAACAGGATTTAGCTTTAAATAATCTTTAAGGGTTGATATGCCATTAAACACAACAAAGCCAAAATAGCTTTTTGGAAAAACAGTAAATTCTTAATTTCATGAAATTTTTAAAGTTAAGCAAACTTGAAAGCCAGAAGGAATATTGGCCTGTTTGACGACAAGGAACATTTCATTTAAAAATCATAATAATTAAATATTACTCAAATTTTAATCTAGCTTTACAAATATAATTTCTTATATTTAATCAATTTTTCCTGCACATGATATGATGTTCTTGTGCAAAATATAATATTAAATTTATTAAATATCAAATTCCACTACTTTGAAAATAAATTAAAATTATACAATTATCTAATAACAGTTCTTGGATGAATTGCAAAATAAAATTAGCCTTCTAGGCATATAGAAAATAGATACCAATTTTTACAAGAACGAAAAGTAAAACTGGAGCCAATAATACATCACACACACACACACACACATATATATATATATATATAAAAAAAATGTACAAATATGTAATGTAAGTATAATTCATATGAAATATATATCCCAACCACTTGTACATTATCTATCTATCTATCTGTCTAGATAGATAGATAGATCGATAGATGAACGATAGTTAGTTGATATAGATATCAACAAGCTGAGATAGATAGATAGATAGATATGAATGGACTGAGGTGGATAGATATATAGATATCAACAAGCTGAAATAGATAGATAGATTGATAGATAGATCGATAGATCGATCAATAGATCATTAGATAGATAGATAGATCGATAGATAGATAGATAGATAGATCTATCTGCTAAATCAACTCAACAAAATATGTAAATAAATTATTAATTTCATACATTTGGTTTCTATATTTCCAGCCATTTTTATCTATTATTTTGGCTGATATCATTAGCCAAAGTATTGATATTATATATATATATATATATATATATATATATATATATATATATATACATGTGTGTGTGTGTGTGTGTGTGTGTGTTTTAAAAAATTGTACACTTTAATTCAGTCATATCTCATCAAAGAAAAAATTCTGGGACAAATAAGTGGGGATGAGGAAATATATCTATATATATATATATATATATATGTGTGTGTGTGTGTGTATGTGTGTGTGTGTATAAGTAATATATATGCCATATATGTATATGTAATTTATATATAATGTATATCATAACCACATTGATGGATATCATGTAAATTGATAATTTTGTATAAAATGTGGAATTGTACAAGTTTCAAACTTGGTCATGTTTATTGGTGTTTTTAGAAGTTAGAATTTTGATACATTAAAACTTTTTATCAATCATAGAAAATCACTGTTTTATTCCTCTGTAAATTCTACTATAAAACCTTTGTTGGGAAACAGGGTTCTATTGGGTCAGGAGACTCGAAATAACAGTTCTGTTTGATTGAATATTTTTTACCTTGATGCTCTTTGATTTTCTTTTAAACAATAGAATAACGAGCTGTTCCCTTCCAAACAGCTGTTACCATTATCTTGCAGATAGGGTGTCGAAATTGATAGAAAATTGATACTTTCTTAAAAATCCCTTGCCTTAATCTCTAATGAAGAAGTGTAGATGTACGTATTGAAAGACAAGTGCAAAGCAACACAAGGACGACATCTTCCCTCTCTCTCTCTCTCTCTCTCACTCTCTCTCCTTCTCTCTCCTCTTCTGTAGTGATACATATATGATATTTTAAGGTTCTGGACAACACTTGGAATTTCTCCAAGATTGCAGAGCTAACTAACCAACTGACCAATATTTAATCCGAGAGAGACATGCAGTGGAAGAAAAAAGGTATTTTCAGGGATCCCATTTTGTTTGTTTCAACTAACATTCTAGAATAAATAAAGATACATCTTGGCATTCAGCCCCACCAAGCTTTTTTTCTAGATTTAAGATTTGCTATGGATGGTGTTGTATTTTAGTCTAAAACAACAAACAACCAGAAATATATCATTTCGGGCACGTTGGATAATTCCTTTCTATGCTTCCTACTTCTTTTTTGTTGACACACACATTTTCCAGTACATTCATATATATATATATATTCATTCATACACACGTACATAAATATATATGTTACCAATGTCTTGCTGATAGGGTATAGAAATTGATAGAAAATTGATACTTATTGCTTCATACAATGCACTGATGGATTTGAGTTTGATCTCTTAAGGTTCTTTGTAAACAGCAACAAATAATTTTAGGATGCTTTCTGAAAAATGTTTGACAGATATATATATATATATATATATATATATAGATGTAATTTTTCTTTCTTTTTTTCTTGGTCTAAAGAGAGAAAAAACTATTTCAAAATGAATTGATCCACTAACAGATTTATATTTTTTTTCAGAATTATTTATTTTGTTCTTATATACAGGTATGTTTCCACTTTGTTGCTTTCATCAGAGAATGTTTAGTAATTTACTGGGCTTTTTGCTTAGATGTGATACAAGGCCATATGAATTGGGTACCCGACGAGACTTGAACTCACTCGACAAACAAATTTGTTGGGTATCACCAACCTTTTCGACACAATGAGCTTGTCCATCTGCCATATATAGCAGTAGCTACTAATACCAGCAGACTAGAAGGTGAAGAGCCGCTCCTTGTAATGGAAGCCAAGACTATCGTTGAACTATATCCTTATTCTGTATTCACTAATCCTATGTTCTTGTCTACTAACAGTCTCTCTATTGTAAATATTTTTCCTGTGAATATAACTCTACTTCCTCACATATTGTGGTTTGTCCTTTATTTAATACTACAAGAGTTCATTGTCTTTAATTCGAATCATTTTGAGATGAGGCTTCTTAATCTGAGAATTAATTTTTATTTATTGCGGACTTTTTGTCCTCATCTTGGTAGTTTTTTTTTGTTTTTTTTGAAGACCACATAAGGATAAGGATTTTTTGGTCTTAGACCAAAAAATCCATCCTTGATCGCCCTTCGGGGCCGGTGGCGCAGCGGATAGAGGCATTGAGTCTCTACGGTTCCAGATGAGCATTGTCAGAAGTTAGTGGTTTCAATTCCTACACAAGCCGGCCAGAGTTTTACTTGGTCAAAAGTAAACAACAACTATGGAAGGCAGTAATTACCGGGGATACGGTTACAAGACTCATCATTCCTATCTGAGGTCGTGGTAAATCACCTGAAGAAGGCTAGAGGAGAAATTTGGCCGAAACGTAGTGAAAGAAGAAACAACACAAAAAGAAAAATTTACGAAACGTAGTGAAAGAAGAAACAACACAAAAAGAAAAAACAAAAAAAAAACTACCAAGATAAGGACAAAAAGTCCTCAAAAAAAAATTAATTCTCAGTACAAGAGTTCACTTACCAGAACGCAACAAAATTCGACAAACAAACCTACACGAGTAAGTTCAAGTCTCATTGGATTAAAAAGAAGAAAGCTAATTGAAGCAATGGAATTACTGATGTAACAACAAGCAATTTTATAGTATTCTATACTGTACCAATTGAGAGTTAATTTTAATGAAGGAAGGATTTTCATTCACTTTGAAATCAGCTTCCATTTTACTTATTTTTTTTTTAATGCTTTTTATTTTATTTTCACATGTTTGAGTACGTGTTTATATAGTGCTTCCTATCTCTCTCATGTATATATTACGTATTCACATCTCACCTGTCTTATCTTTTCATGTATTTCTATCAGTTCCTTTGGCATGCCTTCAATTTGTTTGCGTCTCCTGAATCTTCTGTGAGTTTTGAACTGCTTATAAAGTTCATTAATAAACATTAGTGAGCTTTATAAGTAATGTAATATAATAGCCGAGGGATTTCGGTTCATGCTTTTGGGTTTAGTTAGGCTGAGAACCTTTTGGCTCAGCACATGGATTAGTTAGGTGCAACCTTGATGTAGGTGGTAACGTGCGCGGGCGCACAGAGCGGACATGTCACTCAGAGATATCACAATAGCTTGAGATGATGAAACAGGTGACAAAGTGCAGGTGATGTCACGCACCGGAAGCGTGCGGAGGATTTGGGGGATTTCAAAGAAAGTCAGAGAGTTGAAACTCGACGCTGAATGAGGAGGTTCGACTTTTGGGGCTTGCTGAGGCGAGACGAATTTGCACGCCATGGGTGCCGCACTAGATAGGGGTCAGATGAAGAAGCAAGCATAAAAAGATTGTGTCTCTCTCCTAATGTCGAAATCTTTAACTCAAAAGTAATAAAAAAGTTTCGTACCTGAACAAAGAAGTCGTTACGTGTTTTCGAATTTCGAGATTCCTATGTTCTGTGTTTTCTATATGAACATTATGTATATCTGTTACCAACATTCGATGTCCATTTCATTCATTTTGCACATGGCCATATTCGTGTATATGGCTATGTTATAGTATGTAAAGTTGGCGATCACCATCAGGGTGACCCAAAGGTTCCTTTTTCAATAGCTACTACACTAAGGTGTAGGAAAGGGCGTTACTCCTTTCCCTGGATTGCTCCACTTTACCCTTGGTCCTTACCTTATAATAATGCTGAGTGTTAGGCAAGGAGGCATCAAGTACGATTTTTTGAGTTTTTTGGTATGACTCAACCTAGGATTGAACCCCATGCTCCTAGACCATTACTGAACACTTTAATCATAAGGCAATGACCTGGTAAGATTACCATTATAAAAGAAAGGTAAAGTTGGCGACCTCAGTCGAGGGTAACCCAAAGGCTCCCTTTTTAATAGCTACTACAAGGTGTTGGGAAGAACACTACTCCTTTCTCTGGATTGCTCCACTTTACCCTTAACCCATACCTTAAAATAATGCTGTGTGTTAAGCAAAGTACCATTTTTTGAGTCTTTGATATGACTTGACCAGGGATTGAACGTGGGTCTCCCAGGGTATTGGTGAAAAGCAGTTTAAAAGAACTTCATAAGCTCTTTAAGACAAGCAAGGTTTAGAATATCAATGCAATGCTTGTGGCTTGATCAGTAATTACAAAAGTTGAAACAATTATTTAAAGAATATATTAACTTAAAAACTGAATAATTTTATGTAGTCGTAATCATCAAAAACAGTATAATTTTTTATATTTGTAATTGTTCAAAATAGTTTAATTTTATATTGTCATAATTATCCAAAAAAAGTATAATCTTACGAGGTGCATACAATAAGTTTCCAGACTTTTTTCATCTGGGCACTTTTATTGATAGTACACACATGAAACTCTAGTCTCCTTCGAAGTAACCTCCTCCAGCTGCAATACACTTGTACCATTCCAATAACTTCTGCAAGGCCCCATGGAGGTCCTCTTGTGTGAGCGTGTCGATGACCTTCATCACAGCCTCTTTCTTCTCCTCAATTGTCTCATAACTACAGCCTCTCAGCTTAGGGAATAACCAAAAGTCACAGGGAGCAAGGTCTGGACTATAGAGAGGCTGAGGAACTGTCTTGATGCCCATCTTGGTCAAAGAGTCTGTGACAAGGATGGAGTTGTGGACTGGTATATTGTCCTGCTGGAAATGCCACTGAGCCAATTTGAAGAGTGCTGGCCTCTTCCCAAGGAATCTCTTCCTGAACTTCCTTAAAACCTCAACTTAGTAACCCTATCCCTAACCCTTTGGCCAATCAACTCTGGTCCATTGACTTCCTTACTCCTCCCACACTTCTCATCATCCCTCACAGACTCCCTGCCTTCCTTTAATCTCTTATGCTTCTCAAAAACTGATGCTCGATTCATGCAAGATGGTCAAAAAGCAGTCTGAAGCATTCCATACATTTCTGTGGCATTTTTTCCAAGTCTAAAACAAAATTTTATTGCATATCATTCTTTCTCAAGTCCAGATTGCATTTTTAAAATTCACCAGCCGTGACAATCAGGTTTTAGTAGGGTGTATTCCAATTCCTGCTGTAGCTGTTTATTTGAACGTCAGTCATTTCATAAGATGTATAACAATAACATACTGAATTTTTAAGAGTATACGACAATTTTAAATGCCCATACGAAAAAAAGTCTGGAAACTTATCGTATGCCCCTCATATATAGTTGTAATCATTTAAAACAGTATAATTTTATATTGTCATAATTGTTCAAGGCAATATAATTTTATATAGTTGTAACAGTTCAAAACATTTTAATTTTATATAGTCAAAATTGTTCAAAGTATCCTACAATGTTTAATGAAAAATTCTTTGCAATGATCTTATCCATCAACTTGTCAACATATGGAAGAACTTCTCATCCTCTCTCAATAAATGGGAATTGAATGCGTGCAAATCTCTGGTCAAGGATATTGATCAGAAAAGATATTTTCTCTTAAAATGAGTCTTTCAAAAAAGCCAGTTGCTCATTGCAGCTTTGTGCATCTAGATTTTTCTTGGTTCCAGACATTCAAGATTTAAGATTTTCTTGAAATATGCTTGGGAAAATATTATTCTCTGTGTTTCACTAAACACAGAAAAAAATATTTTCCCAAGCATATTCTGTTGAAGTTGAGGGTTTCATATATCTAGTTACATTGATTAAGATGAAGGAATAATGTGTATAAGAGAAGAATTATCCATAGTTTTTATTTATGAAGTATATTCATTTCAAGATATTTGGTAATTAAAATTGCCTTTTGACTTTCCTGCTTTAATAATCATTTTTTTAATTATCTAACTTAGATATAAAGAATAAAGATAAGTTTTGACCACATAAAAAAGTATGACTGATGATGACTGATATGAATGTTTTGCATGGCCAGCTCTATGTGAGATGTTCACAAGTATTGATAGAAAAAAAAAAAGACTGTAAATATTTACGTTAGATGAAATAACAAAAAATATGGTATTCTAATAAGCACTCAAAAAATTCATCTAAAATATTTTGTAGTGCATTTTTGTCATGTTCCTATTTCTTATCCATAGAATCCTAGTAAAATATATATCAGATTTATTTGATTAAAATTAATTGAAAAATACATTTACTATAAATTCCTGACACAAAAAAGAACATTTTCTGCTTAATACCAATCCTTTTTTTCTTTTTTCTTTCACTGCTGTATTTTTATAATGGCATATCAACCTTTGTGTGTTATTCAATGCCAAAGTTATATGTGTTGAAGAACAGGAGCGAAATTTAACCTATAGCTAGAGGAGAAGAGGGTTCATACCTTTCTCAAGGGAGTTAGGCCTAATATGCATATACGGATATATTTAGGTGAAATCCCCATGTACCGTAACATTGTAGGATGTGAATTCAAACAGCAGTTACACTATTACATTCCCTTTCAAACGAATATGGAGATGTATATACACAAAAATAGATTTCTATACTTCTGGGGTATAATGAAGAAAAGAAATTATATATATATATATATATACAGCAAATAGGAGAGAGGTTTGGATTGGTTAATTTATTTAACAGCATATCAACTCATTGTGTAAAGTTCATCACAGAAACTTTTTATAAATAATTCAGCACACCTGGAAGGAGAATATATATATATATGTTCTTCTGTATCATGTGGGGGGTGTCCTCATAGTGTAGTTTTTAAAGCGATGGACTGCGGAATTATAGTATGTGAGTTTGAATTCCATTCGCGCTATTTCGTTCACTTTCGGACAAATACTCTTGGCAAAAGCATGAACCCCCTTATCCTCCTAGCTATGGATTAATAGTACTACTACTGTTCTTCTAGAAGAATGGCTTTGGCATTAAATAACCCATGAAGGTTGATATGCCATTAAACAACCAAACAAACCAAACCAAACCATTTGTTGGTATCAAGTAGTCCTATCCAACACTTATTGTTTTCAAACAGATTTATTTGGTCCATAGATGGGACTTTAATGTGTCCTAAAATTATATTTCAAGGTGGACCTAGGAGTAATGGCAATAAAGAAATACTCCTCACTCTGCAGATCTTCAGAATTGGAGACTCACTATCAGATACAGTTTGTTATCACACACAGAACAACCCTTTTGGGGCATGGGATCTAATCCTACTGCTGAATATATCTTCAGTATATTGTAAGTTCTGCTGACAAGGATATATATATAAATATATATATATATAAATATGTATGTATGTATTTGTGTCACTATGTGTTTGCATATACTTGAAGGTTAATAATTCCCCCCTATATAAGTACCATGTTTTCCATCTTCTAAGATGCATAGTTTACAAAAGTATTTACCAACCACTCGACATGAGCTGGATGAGACACCAAGAAAATGTTTAAAGCTGAGTTAAACAAATTTGAATTCAGAGTTTTTTTTCTTCAAGACTGGAAGCCAGAGACCCTAGTCTGCTCTATTATTTATTCAAAGCTGTTGGGATATTAGTTTTATTTATACATTTTCCAACTGTTTTTGCACTATTTGAAATCCAAATGACTTTGTCCAGTCCTGAAGATAGTAATAATTACACCACAAATGTCTCTCATTAAAAATAAAATATCATATATATAAATGTATATATATATATGTATACATATAATAATAATAAATAAATATACATTATATATATTCATTCATGGAATTTAGACTGTAACCCCTGGGTTACATGGGATTTTTTAGTTGGTTGGTTGTTTGGGTTTTAAAACCTTTGTCAGTTATTTAACACCAAATTCTGTCTATTTATATATACCGTTTACCAAAGAATACTTAGCAGGTAAAATTTTCTATCAGCAGGATTTCACTTGTTTGCACATGATTAATGAGTTTTAATTCGTCATATTTTTTGTACAACCCTGTTTCTCGCAAGAAGGACAGAACGTCATCTATTTTGATGTTTTCGAACAATTCAGTTAAACTAGTCACTTTGAAAAATTGCTTTCTAATGACAGAGAAAGCTCTGCATTCTATAAGAATGTGTTTAACCATGCAAGTTGTCTGACAGGTCAAACGCTGTGGTTGTAGTTCCTGTTTCAGTATGAAAGCGTGAGTAAGCCTTGTATGACCAATGCGCAGTCGGGATATAACGACTTGTTCTCTTCTCAGTGCTCTAAAAGCTGGTCTCCATTCTCCCAAGGTGGGCTGAAATATCTTCGCCAAACAACAATCATCAGGCAGTTAAGAAAATGGAAAAAATTCCATGAATCAAATATATATATCTAATATATATTTATTTATTATTATTATGTAATAGCTCTATCCTAGATATTGAGCACTCTCCATATTATATTGCACTTGGTTTGACACAAACCCACAAGTGATTTAGTGACAGCTAACATGGTTATAATATAATATATGCATACATATATATATATGTACTTACGTACATACATATATATGTATGTATACATATGTTTACAATGATATATCTGTATGCACACATATATATATACACATACATACATTTTCATATATATGCATGCATGTTTACATAGATATATATGTATACATAGATATATATGCATACATATATATACATATACTCACATACATTTATATATATGTATACATATATATACATGTATATGTATACATACATATATAAATGAATGCAGATATATATATATACATATATATATATATATATACATATATATATATATATATAGATAGATAGATAGATAGATACATATATATGTATGTATACATATGTTTACAATGATATATCTGTATGCACACATATATATATACACATACATACATTTTCATATATATGCATGCATATGTTTACATAGATATATATGTATACATAGATATATATGCATACATATATATACATATACTCACATACATTTATATATATGTATACATATATATACATGTATATGTATACATACATATATATATGAATGCAGATATATATATATACATATATATATATATATACATATATATATATATAGATAGATAGATACATATATACATATATAAATAAATACATGTATATATATATATCTATATATGTGTATATTTATGGAGACCTACATATACATTCATATATATATATATATATACATGCATGCGCACTCATAGATATGTGTGTGTGTATGTCTGTATGTATGTGTATGTATATATATATATATATATATAAAAATATATACTTTATTTCTATCTAGGTCTACATTTATATATACATACAGATATATATATATATATATATATATATATATATATATATATATATATACGTGTGTGTGTGTGTGTGTGTTCATATATAGATGCATATATATATATATATATATATATATATATATATATATATACAATGTAAGAAATTGATTGAGCTGGTAAAAAATGAGTCAATTTAAAAAGATAGCCAAATGGGAATGGGCATTTTCCTATCTCTACATAGAAAATTTTTTTTGTCAGTTCATTCTTTCTTCCAAGTGGACAGTCAAAAATGATGTATTTTACTGACTAGCATATTTTGCTTCATGTCCATTTCAAAGGCCCTACTTGATTACATCAACCATATGTAAATCATGAAAACTATTTGAGAATTTTTTAAAGGAAAATTCCTATGGCTTTCCCCGTGTCCTGTCTGTGCAATTCTATTTGGATAATTACATCAAGTGATTATGATGTTTGTGAAAAAATATTGGGTCCCTGGTAAATTTCATTAGGACTTTCACAACAGATAGGCACTTGAGCATTTTATATGTCCATATGGTAGACAGGCAGGTGTAGATTGGGTCTTTTTTTTTGTTTATTTGTTTAGATGGGGTGGTTAGTGGATGCGCGCTTATTTACATATTGAAAGATCCATGTCTGCAGCTTTGTACTTGTATACAGGCAAATGTATATATGCATGTGTGTCTACATATAAATACACACACACACACACACATATATATATAGATACATATGTGTGTCTGTTTGTGTGTGGGGGTATGTATGTATATGTGAGTCTATTCATAAATAATTACCATTTCAAACATTAATGTGATTATATATGATGATATAGACATATTATAATTGCTGTTTTCTGTTTTATGAATTAATATGTGACTATATGACATTGTGCTGTTTTTCGTTCCTCTTTTATGCAGATAATATGATTTTTCGCTAAACACACATTAGCATATATATATATATATATATATATATTACACTTGGATCAACACAAACTCACAAAGTGATTTAGTGACAATCAACACTGTTATAATATATATATATATATATATATATATATATATATATATATATAGGGATGGCTGAAAAGTTCATAAGCTAAAAGCCTCATATGATGATATCATATTTGCTGATGATGATTTTTTGACCAATGGGATCCAAGCACTGAAATACTGAGGGAAGAAATGTGTGGACTGCAAGGGGGACTATGTTGCAAAATAAACCTCATTTGGTCACATTCTGTGAGAGTACCTTGGTCAGCCTATGAACTTTTCAGCCAATCCTCATATAAGTAAAACAAGTATTGGTTTGCATATGCCCGATTATTTACATTTAGAATGTGCTGGCTGCACTCTTCAGCTGAGATGTAAGACTCCTCCCCAACAAAAAAAATTAAGTGAGTTTCCAGGGTATGTAACTAAACTGCATCTGATGGTGAGGCTCAAGATTTGGCAATCTGGAGAGAGTGGAGTACTCTTTCATTGCCATTACTCCCAGGCCCACTTTGACATAGAGTGGAAGTACCTGTTTGGCTACCATCTATGAATCAAATGAATCTGTTTAAGAATTATTCATATTACATCTAATAATGAGAAAAAAACCTTTTAAGAAACTATGACACAAATAATCTTAATATGAATGTTTAATGAATACAATTCCTGATGACAATAAATGGCATCTTATGGTGAGGCTCTTGTTCTGGAAACATGGGTACTATGGAGTACATCTTCACAGCCATTACTTCCAGGTTCTGTCCAACCAGGAGTGTTAGATCGTGGAAAGGTCCCGTCTAGAGGTCAAATGGATCTACTAGAGAGGAATTTTATAAATCTCATTACTCTATCCAAAAAAAAAACATCTAAAGAAACTGCACAAAAATGTTAAATATGAACGTCCAATAAATGTGATTCTCTAACGTCTTAGTATGAAATAACCCTAGATGGGTTGACAGGCTTTTAAAATTAATCAATCACCCAATCAGTCACTCAATCATAATAGCGTACATGTATTGGTTTAAAGGCATATAGGAAAACAAGTTCCTGATGACCAACAATGATGAACATCAGTTGTAGACTGGATCTGGTGTATACTGGATCTGATGTTGAGTGGATGCTACATTGAATCCATCAATGTATATGCACAAAATATCTTCTCTTCTCTTTTTCTCTGTTTGACTGACTCATTCTTCCACTCTATACATAAATATATATATATATATATATATATATATATATATACACACACACTCACACACACACACACACATACATACATTTATGTATATATAAGTATATATCTATAAATATTAATGCATGTAAATATTTATGAACAAATGCATATATATATATATATATATATGTATACATATGTGTGTACATGGATATGAGATACATATATATATATATATATATATATATATATATATATATATAAAAATATATATATAAAATCATATATGATATGTGTATGTGCTCTTGAACATAAAGGGAATGGATGAAACATAGACAGGCCACTTGTCTTGCGGTGTGTATATATATATATATATATATATATATATATATATGCATACATCTATGTACATGTATGTATATGCATACATATGTATATATATCTGTATATATATATATATAATAAGTTGTTGGTGACCATAGTCAGTGGCGACCAGAAGGCTCCCTTTTCAATAGCTACTGCACAGAGGTGTTGAGGAGGGTGCTACTCCTTTCCCTGGATTGCTCCAGTTTACCCTTGATACGTACCTTATATTGCTGAGTGTTAAGCAAAGAGGTATAAAGTATCATTTTTAAAGTCTTTGGTATGACGCGACCTGGGATTGAATCCAGGTCTCCCGGACCATTGGTGAACACTCTACCAACTTGACCAATGAGCCAGTTCTATATATATGTATATATATATACCCATCCAGACTAGTTGTCTTCTCCATTTCAGTTTCATTCTTTCACTTTTTTTCATCTATGCTTACACAAAAACTCAAGTATGCACACACACACACACACACACATCCACACACACACACACACACACACATCCACACAACATACACACACATGTAGAACACACAAGTAACTAAAGAGTTACATGACAATGTACAAGCAATATTCATGTATTTGATGATATATTGATATCATAAATTTTGTGATTTATTACAAAAAAATAAGTCCTGTAACCTAATTACTCCTTATAATACGTACTGTCAAAAACCTTCATTATCAACCATTAAAATTTTACAGGAATTCTTTTGCCGCTTTGAAGTCTGTGTCTTCTCTAATTTCTCATCAAGTGAAATTTGAATTACATTGATGAATATATGGTACACTTATATATGCATTTATTTGTTCCTTATAAAAAGACGCACGCATGGATATATGTATATGCAACCACCAAAGACGCAGCCCACACATACATACCTGCTGATATATACACCTATACATGCACTCATCTATATATATCATCATCATCATCATGTCGCGCTGGTTGCACGGATATCCCTGACCCTCTATCATTCATCGCCCTAGGCAGGTCTTCAGGACAACATCCTGTATCCTCACATAGCTGCTGAATGTATGTTCGTGCTGGTCGTCCTGCCTTTGCATGGCTATGTGTGGGGGTCCATAAGAGTACATCTCTTATGAGTTCGTCTCTGCTTCTCCAGCAGTGTCCTGCATGTCTGGTTCATTTAACTTGAATAGTTTTCGTGATAGGAGGCAGGTGGCCGTACAGTTGGTGTCTTGTGGGGTGTTGCCGCCAGGACTTGTTCAAGATTGTACGCAGCATTCTTGTGTAATTGCCGTCTAGCTTCTCCAGCTGTTTTGTTAGCGTCCATGTAGTGCACCCATATAGCAGTATCGATGTGACCGCTGCCTGGAAGAAACTGCGTTTCATTTGATCGGTTAGGTCTGATTTCCATATAATTGATAGCCTATTGATAGCTGTCCATGCTTTCGTTAACCTCGTTTTGATGTCCTTTTCGGTTGATGAGATGCTGCTTCCTAGGTAAGAGAATTTGTCAACTAGTTTAAGAGTGGTTCCTTCTAGAGTGGAGATAATATATATATATATATATATATATATATATATGCATATATTTAGAGAGAGAGACATTTATATAAATATAGATGTGTACGTGCATGTGTATGTATAAGTATATGAAAATATATACATAAATATATGCATATACCTATGTAAATATGTATGGATGCATACTTACACATATATATATATATATATATATATATGCATGTGTATATATATATATATATATATGGGAAGTCCCTGCGTGTAATGGCTAATGAACTGGATGGCATCATCATAGTGAGATCAAATTCAAATTGCAGTATTATGTTCACTTTCTGATGAAAACCCTTTGGAAAGGCATGAACCCACTTATACCTTAGCTACAGGTTAAAAAGTATCACTATTGTTCTACTGCAAGAATGGCTTTTGCATTAAATAATCCCCAAAAGTTGATATGCCATTAAACAAAAAAAAACATACTCAATCAAACCAAGTATATATATATATATATATATATATATATATGTAGTTGGGCAGCAGTCATTCATTTAAGTATGTTTGATTAAATAATAAAGACACATTTTGACTATATAATTTTATTAGGATCCTTTCAAGTTTCCTGACAAGTGCTTTGGATTTAGGTGGGAGTTGGTTGGTTGGTTGGTGAATTTACCAAAATGATAGCCAAGAAAGGTCTGAAAGATAATTTTGGAAAATTCATCTACTGACTCCAAACTAAAACAAAAACACTTGTCTAAAAACTTGAAAGGATCCTAATAAAATTATATAGACAAAACGTATCTTTATTATTTAATCAAACATGCTTATATATACATATATATATATATATATATATATATATATATATATATATATATATATGTGCGTGTGTGTGTGTGTGTGTTTATATTCATGCATATGGAAGTAAATAAGGAAATAAATCAGACTGTATGAGGAAAAGTTAAAAATCTTTCTTTTTACACTCAATTTCTTTTCTCCTGTTATTTCATCCAACATCCATCATTATTTTAACCACATTTTTCATGAATTTAATGTCCTGAAGAAGGTTATTACAACCGAAGCATTCAAAGTCAACTTTCATTGTAAATTGATCAAATTTTGGATTATTTTTTCAACTTTGCTTCAAATATATACACACACATATATATATATATATATATATATATATGTAAACCTCATTTCATTTTTAATATATAGTACTGTGTATTTCATGACATATATATATATATATATATTACATGGTAGTGTCAGTGACCCTGGGTTTCTTGCTTCCCCCATTCATCAGATGTGGAAAGCATGAAACCCAGGTTAACAGATACTACCTTGCAATATGATATATATATATATATGTAAAAGATCTATCATTGATATTGAGCAGTATTTAATGATACTGCAACATTTGGTCCTCCATTAATTCACCAAGTGAGCTAATGAGAACCATAAACTTATTTTATATATATATATATATATATATATATGTATATATATATATATATACATATAATTAATATGAACCCACACAGATACTCAAACAGATATATATATATATATATATATATATATATGTGACGCTTGCTTGTATCATTAACTTAGTTTCCATCTTTTAATTTCTCAATAGGATTTTTGCTTCTATCATTTAATATTCAGGAACTGATTGACACATCCTATTAAATCTATGCATATAATGCTAAACTGTGTCTGATGGTGAAGCTCTACTTCAGGAAATCTACGGGATGTAGTGCACCTCTTTACTGACATTAATCCCAAGTCCAGTCATACCGAGGGTAGTTGTAGCTGTCAACGTCCTCTTAATTGATCAACTTGATCACTTTAAAAATTATACATATTCAATATGTCAATGTGCAAAAAATTTTCTCCTGAGAAACGGTTACACAAAAAAAGGAATGTACAATGAGCACAATTTTTCAACCTCTCAGCATAAAATAACTCAAGATGTGTTAACATGTCTTGAAATTAATCAACAAATCAATCATAGAATTGTGTCTAAATTATTTGTATTGAAAATAGTCACATGAAGCTGTATTAGTTTACAAAGGATTATTATTAAATACTTAAAACCATATAACATCGAGCTAACAAATGACTATTATTAGACAGAAATAATTACTTAAAAACCATATGATCATTAGAATTACATAGGGATACTTGAAACCATTTGACTGTGAGCAAATTATTTGTATTAGATAAGAATACTTAATGTCATGTACCTGTAAATTATTTGTATTAAAAATACTTACTTTAAGCAATAAATGTGTTGTATAGTGGCTCGTACCACATGACTTCTGGTATTGTAGAAGTATAAAGATGCTGTGTTTCTGAAGCACAACAGACGGAAGCCGAAGTAGAATCAGAAGCAGAAAGAGAAGCAGAGAAGCAGTTCTGAAAGGACGTCAGTCAGTAGTAAGACCAACTTCGGACGTAAGACCAACAGTGTGAGACTTATAATACTAGTCAGATTGTACCACTTGAGTTAATAAACAATTAACTCTATTTCATTGTGTATCTTTTCTTTACCACAGTACAATGAAATGTTTACTAAGGTTTCTTTCTTTGTTTAATGGCACATCAACCTTCACAGAATATTTAATACCAAAGCCGTCCTTGGAGGAGAACAGCAGACAGTTTACTAAGGTTTCTTTCTTTGTTTAATGGCACATCAACCTTCTCAGAATATTTAATGCCAAAGCCATCCTTCGAGGAGAACAGCAGACAGTTTACTAAGGTTTCTTTCTTTGTTTAATGGCACATCAACCTTCTCAGAATATTTAATGCCAAAGCCGTCCTTCGAGGAGAACAGCAGACAGTTTACTAAGGTTTCTTTCTTTGTTTAATGGCACATCAACCTTCTCAGAATATTTAATGCCAAAGCCGTTCTTGGAGGTGGACAGCAGAATGTTTACTAAGGTTTCTTTCTTTGTTTAATGGCGCATCAACCTTCTCAGAATATTTAATGCAAAAGCCATTCTTGGCGGTGGACAGCAGACAGTTTACTAAGGTTTCTTTCTTTGTTTAATGGTATATCAACCTTCTCAGAATATTTAATACCAAAGCCGTCCTTTGAGGAGAACAGCAGACAGTTTACTAAGGTTTCTTTCTTTGTTTAATGGCACATCAACCTTCTCAGAATATTTAATGCCAAAGCCGTCCTTGGAGGAGAACAGCAGTCAGTTTACTAAGGTTTCTTTCTTTGTTTAATGGCACATCAACCTTCTCAGAATATTTAATGCCAAAGCCGTCCTTGGAGGAGAACAGCAGACAGTTTACTAAGGTTTCTTTCTTTGTTTAATGGCACATCAACCTTCTCAGAATATTTAATGCCAAAGCCGTCCTTGGAGGAGAACAGCAGTCAGTTTACTAAGGTTTCTTTCTTTGTTCAATGGCACATCAACCTTCTCAGAATATTTAATGCCAAAGCCATCCTTGTAGGGGAACAGCAGAATGTTTACAAAGGTTTCTTTCTTTGTTTAATGGCACATCAACCTTTTCAGAATATTTAATGCCAAAGCTTGAAGGAGAACAGCAGAATTGCTATTCAATCTATAGATGGGGGATAAAAGTAGGTTAATGCCTTTACTGAAAGTATTTGTCTGAAAGTGAATATAATAGCATGACTGGAGATTAAACTTGCTTAATTTTATGGTGCAGTTCCCTTTAACTTTTACTGCTTACTATGAATTATTATAAGTTACTTGAAATCATATAATCACATGCAAGCAAATGAGTATTATTAAATAGAAATAATTACTTGAAACCAAATAATTTTTAGTATTTGACAGGAATACTCCGCTTAAAAATTGACCTTGTGTCATATCCTGCCCAAGCGAAGGGATTGGTAAATATGGATAGGAATACTTGAAACCATACAAATTATTTGTATCACATAGTAATACTTTATATCATATAACTGCATACAAAAAACTCTTAAGAAGCAACTGCACAAAAAATGTAAGTACAAACATACAATGGATATGATTTCCTAACATCTTGGCATAAAATAACACTAGACAGATTGACATGTCATTAAAAATCAATCAGTCAATCAATAAACTTTCAAAAACCATAAAGATATTTTTCATATTCCCTAATTTTAAGATTTTTGCTAAATTTACCCCCAAAATTTCACGAAATAATTTTTTTCACCAGAAACATTACTCTAAGTTTTAATAATAAAAAAAATATCTAAATCAAAACACTAGAAAAAGACAAATAATTCTCAAAAATAAACATTTAAATACCAAAGATGAAAATGAGAGTCTGAACAAAAATTTCAGTTCTTCTGTCTATCCCCTACGAGCAAAATTGATATTGTTTTGTTTGAAGAAATAAAGGGCAGAGTTGGGGTTGGAATGGTCAGCCTGTCATTTCAGACAGTCAGGCCAGATTTGGATGCTAGATTGCAAATGAGTTTTCACAAGAGTGGCTAATAAAAGTGTCTGAATTTATGCCAAGAATGTGCCAAATGGTCAGTGAAGAGTGTTTTGATGAAGTGAAACTATGATGTTTAATCAGTCAGATGAGATATACAGCTGATTGGGATTATATTAGGGATAACAACAACAACAACAACAACAACAACAACAAAAACTAGTTACAATGATGAGGATTATAATGAAATTAACAGTTATGACTTATTAATTATAATGTCAGTAATAATGAAAAAATTACTTCTATTATGAATAATAATAGACGTCAGTTGCATTTTAAATAGTGAACCTAATATTGGCTTCCTGACTTAATCACACATTTCTTAACTCGGAAATTTATTGGTAAACATAAATATCTTTTATTTGAAAAAAAAGGATAAAAAATCTTACAACAGAGTGGCTCAGAAAGCCCTGATTCATGAAAAAAAACAAAACAAAAGAAACAGAGCAAACTCTTTCTCAATGACCACTTGATGTTGATCTGTCATTGTGCCTTGAGTTTTAAATCTGTACATAAAGTTCTTTATCCTGTCTGTACTTGGAGAATTCTTCACATTAAAATGGGGGATATAGTAGATTCTTTTTGTTGAAATTTAGATTTTTCAGATGAATAGTAAGTAAAGTAGTTGGCGACCATAGTCGAGGGTAACCAGAAGGCTCCCTTTTCAATAGCTACTACACCGAGATGTCGGGGAGGGTACTACTCCTTTCCCTGGATTGCTCTACTTTACCCTCGATATGTACCTTATATTGCTGAATGTTAAACAAGGAGGTATCAAGTACCATTTTTAAAGTCTATGAACAGTAAAATTCTATAATTTTAGTTTATTCCTTCACACTGTAACTTGACTTTCTTCATTTCCTAAGATTATGATATAATATCTGACAAATAATATGAAAAATTAAACTAAAAACAAGAAAGCTATGATGTTCTAAAATGTGTTAAGTCTTTCATGACCCAGTAAATTGAAGAAGACGGTGGCAAATTGGTATAAGGTAAATCCTTTTTTAAGGTAAATTTAGCAGAATGAAGTCCTAAATATGCATTATATATCAGCAAAGTTCTGTAAAGTCATCAAGTTTCTGTAAAATGTTTCAGCTCATGTGTTTTATTTTGTTTGTTTGTTTTGTTTTACAGCATATTAACCTCAACGATCATTTAATGCCAATTATTGAACTGTGTGCAAACAAATGACCATTGTTTAATTGAACTGTTGATGATACATAGCAGTTCTTGGAACTATTTAACTTTGTTGATTAAGGCTAAATCAAATTAGAACTGTTTGATTATTGAATTGTGTGCAAACAAATGACTGATGTTTAATAGAACTATTGGTGATACATAGCAATGCTTTGAACAATTTAACTTTGTTGATTTATGATAAATAGAATTGTTGGAAACAAAACTGTTTGATCACTTAACTCTGTGTACCTACAAAATGTGTTTAAAAATCATATGTTTAATACATATGAAAAACAATATTTGACTTTAAATAACCAACAATAGCTGATATGCCATAATATATATATATGTATATATATATATATATATATGTATATATATATATGTATATATATGTATATATATATATATATATATATATGTATATATATATATATATATGTATATATATATATATATATATATATATATATTTATATATATATATATGTATCATGGTGTACCTTCTAACTTTAAATATATAAGATTGTATAATAGAAATATTCGTAATAATGATTCAGGTGAGCATATTTTATATTACATTTGTATGGAATCAATTTGTTTTACATTCAAAAAGATGCTTATCAAATCTATAGTTTTGTTTTACTTTTTTAGTTTCTACTTGTTTCTTCTAATTGTCATCGGAAATCCAGCCTAAACTTTAAAATCTATTTTGAGAATATGGCAAAGCATCCAATTATTTGTTAATTAATAAATTGATTGACTTTCACAAGAGAATTTCTTCTATATTCTATCAGGAATTGCCAATTTTCTTAAAATAGCCAAAATGGATAAATCTCATTTCATTAGGAAATTCCTTATTTGTATTTCCTTTCAATTGTTTTTTTGACATAAAGAATTCCCAAAATTCTTTCATATATATATATATATAGATATATATATACAATCAAGATGGAAGAATGATAATCTATCTATCTATCTATCTATCTATCTATCTATCAACTCCTCTTTCTCTCTTTATATATATATATATATATATATTTGTATGTGTGTGTGTGCATACATATATATAAGCACAAACACACCTGTGTATATATATATAAAGATAGATAGATAGATAGATAGATATAGATATAAAAGTAGATTTTTCTATTTACTTTTCTTTCTCTGTCTTTATACATACATATATGTATAAATACACACACACACACACACATACATATAGAGACAAAGTTGTCTATCATTTTCTTGGTTATGTGATCATCGGACCCAGTTAACTGATACTCACCAAGCACAACTGACCCTAAATTTACCCTATTGAAACTTAAGTATACATGCTCTATAGCTAATATTAAGCACTCTTCATTTATGCAGAGTGTAAACTATATTATTAATATTAATGTAAATATATATACAGTAGCGTCCAAAACTAAGAGACAAAATTTTAAAACCTAGTATTTGTTAGAAATAACAACTGTGAAAAGCTGAAATTTTGACAACTGGTAGTCGTTATCATCCATAATAACATATTAAAATTTGAATCATTTGCAAAGGATAGAAAAAGAATTATGACAATTATTCATTTATTTTCAAAATAGGATCGTCCAAAAGTAAGGGACAAAATTGAGAAAAACAATGTAAACAGTATGCTATATTCAAATTTTTTGATTTCCTCTAAAGAATAAGTCTTACTTAGTCATTTGTAAATGTTGCATCAGCTGGCACCATGGCGAAACACCAAAAACTTGATTACTCTGTGAGACAAGTTATTGTGAAGCTATACAAGGAAAAACACACCATTAGAGAGATTTCAGAGAAAGTGAAACGTTCCAAGAGTGTTGTAGGCAGGGTTGTTAAATCCTACAATGATACTGGCAAAATAGTGCTTTTAAAACCGGCAGACCCTGCAAAACTTTGGCAAGAGAAGATCGAATAATACAGCGTGTGTCATTAAAGGACCGTTTTAAGTCTTGCACAGAAATTAAAAGGGTTATGAATAGTTCCTCATGTGTTAATGTGTCAAGACAGACTGTTTCTAGACGACTGCAAGAAATAGGGCTGTTTAATCGAACTCTAAGGAAGAAACCACTTGTTAGTTCGAAGAATAAGAAGAAGAGATTAAAGTTTGCAAACAGGTATATAATTTGGACACATGAAAATTGGGCAAAAGTATTTTTCAGTGATGAAAGTGAGTTTAATTTATTTGGAAATGACGGAAAAAACAATGTAAAGAGACGTATTGGTGAAAGATTAAGTGCAAAGTGTACTAAGAAAACTGTCAAGTTTGGGGGCAGAAGCGTCATGGTATTTGGAATGTTTTTTAGCCAAGGTACAACGCCTCTTGTCCGGTTACAAACTTGTGTAAACACGCAGATCTATAAAAACATTGTTCAAGATCATGTTGTGCAATCATACAGAATTCAGGTTTCGATAGGGCTACCTTTATGCAAGATAATGCCCCATGTCACAAGGTAAAGGTGGTAATGAGTTACCTTCGCGAGCAAGATTTCATAATTATAGATTGGCCACAGCAAAGTCCTGACTTAAATCCCATAGAAAATCTTTGGAAGACCTTTGGAGTGAAAGTTATGGAAAGAAATCCACTAATACGGAGGATTTGTGGGTGAAGCTTCAAGAAGAATGGTCTAAAATTAGTATCGAGGATTGTCAAGCACTGATTTGTTCTTGTAGTCGAAGATGTGCAGCTGTCATTGAGAGCAAGGGCTCATTTACTAAATATTGATTGTACATGTATTTTTATTGTTTTTTGGCTGTTTACATTGTTTTTCTCAAATTTGTCCCTTACTTTTGGACGTTCCAAATTTGAAAATAAATAAATGTTATAATTCTTTTTCTATCCTTTGCAAATGATTCAAATTTTAGTATGTTATTATGGATGATAATGACTACCAGTTGTCAAAATTTCAGCTTTTCACAGTTGTTATTTCTAACAAATATTAGGTTTTAAATTTTGTCCCTTAGTTTTGGACGCTACTATATATATATATATATAGTTGGATATACAGTTACATACGCATGTGTAATATAATGGCCGAGGGTTTTTGTTTTATGCCTTTGAGTTTAGTTAGGCTGAGAACCTTTCGGCTCAGCACATGGGTTAGTTAGGTGCAAACTTGAGTGCAGGTGTTAACGCGCACACGGGGAGGATGTGTTGTTCATAGATGTCAAAATAAAAATCCGAAAGAAAGGTTGACCAGTGGATGTGAATGACGTCATGCACCGGAAGTGCACACACGGAGGATTTGGGGGATTTTGAAAAAGTCAGTTAGTTGAGTTGAGACTGGACACCGAACGAGAAGGGTTGACTTTCGCTTGCTCGTTGACGCCTTGGGCAGGTGCGCATTTGTTGGTGGGGGCAGATGGAAAAGCCAGAATAGAAAGAATGTGTATCTCTCTCCTTATGTTGAAAAACCTTTAAACTCGAAGGTAATAAAAGGTTTTGTACCTGAACTAAGAAGTCGTAAGTGTTTTTCGTGTTTCGAGATTCCTAAGTTCTATGTATATATATATATATGAACATTATATGTCCATTTTGCATATCCGTATCTGGCTATGGTACATATGCACATATACTTGTTGGTACTGAGCAAGTAGATTAAGCAAATTAAAAACAAGGATTTTGAAAGAAAATTTTCTTTTGAAATCGTTAGTTTTTTGTTAGAATACAATATACATTCACACACATAAATGCGTGAAATGAGGTATGAAAAAAAGTTCTGCAAAATATTAATAACAAATCATGATCCTGATTAATAATCATCAAAGTAATCAGATAATCCATGAATATACATAATACTTTGATTATCTCCGAAATGTAATGAAGAAGTTAACTTGTAGCATAGATTACAAGACTTATCTCTTATCCTAGCAATTGGTGTAATTGTTATAGTCATAGGAAATGGACACGGTGACTCGAGTTCAAACCCTGGACAAGACTGATTGCATTTCACATAGCACTAATACCCTTGGGAAAGGTATGAATCCAATTATTCTCCCTCCAGCTATGGGTAAATAGTAGGGCAGACTAGGTTCTTCAGCCTTGGTGAGGCAACTAGTCTAGGAGAAGGAAAACTCTGAATTCAAACCTGTCAAACTCCGCTTAAAAATTGACCTTGTATCATATCCTGCCCGAGCGGAGGGGTTGGGTAAATAGGATCTCTTATCCTAGAAACTACACACACGCATACACAATGACACATACGTACATACCAACACACACACTCATACATCTATTTACACAATCACTCTTAGTTTTTCATGTATTGATCCCACAAACTAGTTTGGTCATATGAGCATTTCTCATGTAGAGTGTCTTGGACCAGAGTAGTCTAGTGCAGCCCATTCCTTTCCAGGTTGACAACTGAGATGAACTTAAAGTTTTCCTTCACTCAGACTAGTTGCCATATCAAGGTTAAAGAACCCAGTCTGTCCTACTAGTTACACGTAGTTGAAGGAAGAATAGTTAGATTCATACCTTTCTTAAAGGTATTTGTGCAATATGAAATGTAAACAGCCTTGTTCAGGATTCGAAGGTGGGTAGCTGAATCCCCTTTTAACAACAACCACTATGCCATAAGTGCCTTCTTAGATAATTCTAGTTAATCCGAATATGTTACTGATTTTGTTGTCATTTATCAGAAAAATTTTGGTCACTACTCTCTCTGAATTTTCTCTGGGTATTCATTGTATTCTGGATTATTCTGACAAGAACAGTTCCCAAAAACTATAAGAAAATATATATTTATAGTTATCATTATAAAATCCATTATCAGTCAGTCTTCTGGAATTTCTTTTTTGGGGGTACCAACTCAGCAAGGAATATAGCGGCATATTCTAAGTCCAGCTGAGTAAGTAAAGTAGTTATGATTTAGAATACTGAATCTAAAAAACCAAAATGATTAAAATATGTTATTAACACAACTAGAGTGTGCCCAGTTGGCTGGGGCTGTCGAATCCACCAACTGCATCTCTGCAGAGGGGTGACCACCCCAAACGATTGTCCTGGGTATGATATTAAACAATCTGATGGTGAGTCTTGGATATTTCAGGAGTGTGATATACCCCTTCATTGCAATTGCTCCCAGATTCACTCTGACCTGGAGTAGTAGCACCTGACAGGGTCCTATGTATGGTTCAAATAGAACAGTTTGACATTTAAACTGAGGGTAAACAAATGACATGCTACATTGAATGGTTTGAAATAGAACTATTTGATGATTTAAATGTGTGTGAATAACCACTGATGCTTGAATACTTTTTGATGTATAGCTATACTTGGAACCATTTAACAGTGTGCAAATGAATGAGTATTGTTGAATAGAATTATTCATGTTAGATAGCAATAATTGAGACCATTCTACTATGAAGAAACAGTAGCAGTACTTGTATACAAAAAAAATGAGTTCTGATTCACTCAAAAGTGAACTTACAAACAAACTTACATATCATGTCTAACAATTTAAATCTGATGTCAAATTGTTACTGTTACATAGAAATACTCGAAACCATTTAATTGTATGCAAAAAAAAAGAGCTCAGGCTTGTTTAAAAATGTTATCAACAAAATGTGTTTACAAATCATATATTTAACATATATGTGTCAAGAAGATTTGGCATTAAATAACCTACAATGATTGATATGGCATAAAACCAAATCAAACTAAACCAGAACTAGAGTGTAAAAGTAATAGTAAATATTAAATAAACCACAAGGGTTGATATCAAAAAAGATTTAAGGTTGATATGCCATAAAACATGCTCAAAAAAGATTTAAAACTCAGCCAACCATTCAAAAAAGATTTGGTTTTAAATAAACCACAAGAATTGACATACCATTAAACCAAATCAGAAACTAAGCCATATACATATATATATTGTGGCTGCAACTTCTTCACTGAAGAAGGCTAACTCCTCAATTCACTAAGAGTACCTGTGGAAGTGCATGTGACTCCTCTGGTCAAGCATATCCATGCATGCCCTATAGCATGTATGACAAATGAATTAGCTCTCTTTGCTATTAACATTGCATTCATGAATCTTTGTATAACTTCTTAAACCTGCTGCAGACCTACATGCTTTGTAACAGAATTGATCAGAGTTCCCGATAGGTTGCTGCCAAAAGACTTTTGTAAAGGGAGAGATTTGAGTGTATATGATGGGTTTATAGGTGAAAGTATTTAAAAAATTTTTTTTTTTAATTAATCTTCTTAAACTCCTGAATCAACATGAAAACATAATTCAAGGTGCAGCAGAAATACATGCAACATTTTAAATCATCACCTGTGTGGTTCAAGGAAGCTAAGGCAAGTGGCAATAGTAGTTCCATCTAGTTAATGTCTCAGCATTCTTTGTTTAATCAGATAATTCCAAAGCAGAAGGATGTTTACAAGCTAAACCCTTAGAAAATTGCACATCAGGCTCATACACTCCTCCAGCTTTTTAGCTGAGCCATCAGGTATTCATGCCAGATAGGGTATTAAGATCTATGACAGAACTGAGCCCAAATGGTCTCTGGTTTTGGACGGGCTGAGTTAGGATTAGATAGATGAAGAATCATTGACAAGCATAGCCAATCACTTGACCTCTGGGTCTAGTGCTAGGCTATGCTTGTCAATGATGTTCAAGCTATGAGCAGGCATACGTGCCAGATGACTACTACTATGGACTCACGTTGCACTTAGTGAATCCTTGTCCACCAGGGTCATCTGATTCACATTGCAACCAAGTGAGCCTATGACCAATATACTCTAGCTAGGCATGAGACTTGGCTTGTGCCTGATCACCTCCTTCCCTAAAATACTCACCACAAAAAAGACCCTGTGTCAAATCCTGTCCGGTAAGAGGCAGAGATAAATATTGACTCTTATACTTGGACATATTCGGGAGTTTGAGCACCTCAAGGTAAGGTGCCTTCATTTAATTGATGAACCTGTGGTTCTACAATTACCAAACCACAACGGTATCAATTTTCAATCCAGAATTGCATCATTCTCATGTATCCTGAAAGGAGCATGGAAAGCTCTCATAGCTTAAATGGAAAAGCTACAGACATTTATTTGAAATTTTCACTTAATATTTAATAAATATTATTAATATTCACTACCGGATGAAAGACATTGACAAAGATAGAGATTGTATCAAAAAAATAGATGGTTTTATTTTTTTACAATCACCAATACTTTTTTGTAAACATGCAACAGACTTGACCACTGTATCCAAGGTGATCCCGTCTTCACATGTAAGTTTTAGAATAGGACTCTTTCAATTGGCATAATGGTTGGAGTGTTCACCAAGGAGACCGGGGTTCAATCCCAGGTCGTGTCATACCAAAGACTGAAAAAATGGTACTTGATGCCTCATTGCTTAACACTCAGCATTATAAGGTATGGATCAAGGGTAAAGTGGAACAATCCAATGAAAAGAATTAGCACCCTCCCCTACATCTTGGTGTCGTAGTTATCGAAAAGGGCGCCTTTGGGTCACCTTCGATTATGGTTGCAAACTTTACTTATTATAAAAAAGAATAAAGCTTTGACAGAAAGAGAAGATCAATCAAAATATATTGAACCAACAAAATCAATCACTCAAATAGAAATGATTAATTGGGGATCTGAATACTTTAAGGAGACAAAGGAAGGAAATTGCATGCACAACAACCTGGACATGGCTCAGAAGGGAGAACATGAAGAGAGAAACTGGACCTCTTTTAGTAAAAGCAATAGAAATTATTTTTATAAGAACTAATGGTGTCAAAGCAAAAATTGGCTCACAGAAGAATAGCAAGTGCACATTATGCAATAAACAGAGATAAAGCAATAAGTGAATGCAACAAACTGGCATAAAAAAAGTAAAATACTAGGCAAGATAGGGTGGGAAGGGTGATCCACAGGGAATTGTGTAAGAGACTGACCATTCTGACAAATGTAAGATTCACAAAGAAGAACACTTGTATAATGGTAATTCAAGTTCAAATACTGGAAAAGTTGTTTGCATTTCCCATAGCACTAATGCCCATCAGAAAAGTATGAGTTCATCTCCAGCTATATATAGATAATAGGAAAGACTAGGCTCTTTAGCCTTTGTAAGGTTTAGGAGAAGGAAAAGTTTGAATTTAAACCTGTCAAACTCTACTAGAAATTGACCTTGTGTCCCATCCGGCTTATGTTTGTTGTAGATCCACATACAACTACACGTGTACATTTACAAATATATACGGAAACATAATCAACTGATAATGACGACTTCAATAATGAATGAATACACTTCTTAATAAAAATATAAATCTCTCATACTTTATTTTCGAAAGGGTGATGTTTGTTGTATGTGAGAAATGAGTGGAGACTAGGATTGACTGCTATATTGACCCAAGTTCTTCCTCTCAACCATAGCAGCACTTCTTTCTCCTCTTGGCTGGGTTTGCTAAACCGTGGGTCATTTAGGGCCCAAAGCCCTCTGTCTGCAGCTGGTTCTCACTTCGGCATCTTGTCTCCAACTAACTCAAACCGTCTGGGCACCTGGTTATATTATTGTCTAACGCCCACCTGCTTCTGCTGTTCTTCCGCTTATTTACACAGGTGCATCTCTTGATTGACGGCTTGGTCAGGGGTCAATATATAACATGTTGAGGAGTTGGGTAAATACATTGAAAGGAGAATAGGTGCAAGAGAGTTTCTTTAGGACTCGTAGACACACGCAGATCATACAATCCTAACCAGATGACTAAAGGTACTATTAATTAACAAAAAGAAAAGAACTTGTCCTCTTGTGAATTTCACTATTCCCGAGGACCATACAGAGAAAATGAAAGAAGGTGAAAAAATAAACAAAACTTGGATCTTGTTCAAGAGCTGAAAATTGTCTTTTACTTTTTCCAGAGATTTTTCCATTAAAAACCAAGATAAGGAACTTGAATTCCTAAAAGTGCAGCCATCGTTTTTTTTGTATGCTAGTTTGTTTGAGAGAATCAAGTTTCAAAATTGCCTCACCCAAAAGAAATGCGAACTAATACCCTTGGAACAGGTATGAAGCTCTTTATCCACCCCCCCACGCCAGCTATGTCTTAAAGAGTACCACTACTGTTCTTCTACAAGGATGGATTTGGCATTAGATAACCCACAAAGGTTGATATGCCATTAAACAAAGAAACCAAACAAAACCAAAGCAACAGGGATAAAACAATTTTTGATTCATAAAGGGGATAATGCTGACTGACTTTTAATCAATCCATCATATTTCTATGCATATTGTAATATCACTTTCAGTAGATGAGATTTTGCTACCGAGATATGTTAAAAGGTCAACTAATTTCAAAGGTTTTTTAGTTAATGTTGGGATAGCACCATCTAGTTTAAAATGCATGAACTCTGTTTCATATAAGTTTATTGAGAGACCAGTGCCTCTTGCTACCTGTGCCTCTTGCAACAGAGAATTGACTTACACAGTTTTATTTGTGAGAAGTGCTGGTTCATCATTGAAATCTGCATCCATGATAGTTTCTGTCGGATATCTTCTGCTTCTTCCAATTTTTAATGTGAGATACTTTTCTTTCATTAGATCCATAGACATTTGTTGTATGTAATCTCAGCTGATTATAAATAGATATGGTGTGAACGTATCTCCTTGTAAGATACCAGTGACAATGTCAAAGAGAATCAACTAATGGCGTTTAATGTTATGGTGGTTTCAGTTTAAATATGGAGGTGCATGTTCATGTTCAATTATCTGTACCTCCCACCTGGCAGGATTTGACACAAGGTCTTTTTATAGTGGGGATTTAGAGGAGGGAGAGGTTGGGCATGAGCTGAAACTCTTGCCCCACTTGATAATGCTGGTCATGTTCTTAGTGAACTTGCTAGTCATAGTTTCACTAGACCTGAAGATCTAGTGCAATGTTAATCAATACTCATCATTGCTACTCCATGAGGAACATATATGCAAGGCAGCCAAGCCAAGGCTGAGTACCCTTAGAAAAAGTTCCTAATCCAGGTAAGCGTGTTCAGATATAAAAACTATCGTTAAATAAGAGAAGCAAAAAATCCCGGATCAGCCTAGTTACCTGGGGCTGTAGAATACACTGACTGCATCTCTACAGAGGGTTAAGATCTCCCAATAAGTTTCCTGGATATGACATTAAACAATCTGATGGAGAGGCTCCAGCTTTGGAGATTTGGGGAATGTGGAGTGGCCCTTCATTGCTATAGCTCCCAGTCTTATCTATGTGTCAAATAAAACTGTTTGGCATTTAAACTGTGTGTAAAGAAATGACTAATGGTTTAATTGAATTGTTAGAGATCCATAGCAATATTTGGAACAAGTTAACTGAGTCCTGGTTGGTTGGTTGTTTGGGTTTCATGGCATATTAACCTTTGTAGGTTATTTAATGCCAAATCCATTTTTATACAAATAAACAGTTCTATTTTAAACAATTCAGTTTAGCATGAGTACACAGTTCAATTGTCAAAAACAATTCTATTTCAAGCTATTCAGTTCTGTCAAACAGTTCTAATTCAACCAATTCAGTTTAGTATAAGTATAGATTTTATTTACACACAGTTAACTGTCAAAACAGTTCTTACTCAACCAATTCAGTTTAGCCCATGTACAGTTTCAATGTCAAAAACAGTTCCATATCAAACAATTCCGTACACAGTTTAGTTGTCAGAACAGTTCTATCTCAAGCAATTCAATTTAGTATAAGTACCCATTTTAGTTCTATATGTCCCATAGATAGGACTCTATCAGGTGCTACCAGTTTGAGCAAGAGTGGAACAGGGAGTCATGACAATGAAGGAGTACTCCACATTCCCCGAAGCTCTAGCATTGCTGGAGCCTGAGCATTACATTGTTTATTGTTATATCCAGGACACCCGTTGTAGGGGGTCTTACCCCTCTGCAGAGATGCAGTTTGTGTATTCTACAGCATCAGGTAAAAACTATTGACTTACAAATCATATTTATAACTATTTAACTGTGTGCAAAACAAATGAGCTCTGGTTCATTTAGAAATATTATCTACACATTATGCATTTACAAATCATATATAATATGATGATATTAAATAATCAACGATAGTTGATATACCATAAAACCCAACCAAACCAAATCCTATATATTTAATAGAGATGAATAAAGAGGATTTGGCATTAAATAACCTACAATAGTTGATATGCCATAAAACCAAACCAAACCAAATCATATATATTTGATATATATGTATAAAGAGAATTTGGCATTAAATAACCTACAATAGTTGATATGCCATAAAACCCAACCAAACCAAATCCTATATATTCAATATAGATGAATAAAGAGGATTTGGCATTAAATAACCTACAAAGGTTGATATATGTCACGTGGTGTCCCACTGAGAAGATAGAAATAAGATTACTACTATTCCCCGGGCGTGAATTAACAGCAGCAAGCCGTCAAAGTAAAGAATGTGGGTCAGAGTGGAGACCAACAGATGTTGGTACTCTGTGACCTCACTCGGGTCACCTGACACGGGAAGGAAGAAGGTAGAAGCTAAATGATTGGCTGGGACCCTAAAACGGAAGTGGAGACTCCTTCCCGTCCGCGGAAATAGACAATAAGAAAGTTAGTTGTTGGACAGGGTTCGTGGCGGACGGAACTAAAGCTAAGAACTCCGGGTAAAAGAAGAGCCCGTAAAAGAAGAAAGATTCTCCACAGGAATCCATCGAAATAAGATAAGTAAACTTTGGGACCGTTTCTCCTTATACCCAATTTTATATACCCTCTCTCTCTCTGTCTCACAATTTGAAGAAAGATTGAAAACGAAAGAAAAGAAAAGAAGAAAGACATTTGTGTTCATGCACTATTCATTTATAATATGTTTGATACGTTGAAGGTGTATATCTGTGTGTAGTAAAAAGGACTGATATATTTTAATGTTCCCACGTGCTTGAAGTTGTTATTTGTAGCGTCTGCTACGAATTTGTGATTTTATGTTTCTTTTCCAGCTTCACGTCGCCTTATGTTATGCTTGCTTAAAATTGTCCTATTAATTCCTTTAAAATATCACACGGGAAACCGGAATTGCCGACTACTATAGTTAATATTATTACGTCTAAACCTGGAGGTCCATATCTTCCATTGTTCTAGGGGAGGAAGACTAGTGGCTTTGGTGGGTGGGTGTATAGTGTGAAATTTGGAACCCCTTGCCAGCGGTGGTCAGTCTAGCCATAAATTAATCCCTCACATAAAATGCCAGCTCTTATGTGCCCGAGAAAAAACTCTGAATTAGGACTTATTCTGCGAGGGATCAAGTGCCAGTCTGCCCTGTCTTCACACTTGCGAAAATAAAGTCCCATTTTGGGATTTTAAAGAATTTGCCGTCACAATATATCATAAAACCCAACCAAATCACATCATATAAATGTTTAATATAATATATATATATATGTATGAAGTGGATTTGGCATTATATAATCTCCCCTGGTTAATTTGTCATAAAAACCAATCAAACCAAATCATATTTAACATATACATATAAAGAGGATTTGGAATTAAATGACCTACTATAGGTGATATGCTGTAAAACACTACCAGACCAAATTACATAAATTTGATATAAACATGTAAACTGGATTTGGCTTTACATAACCTATAATGGTTGATATGTCATAAAACCCAACCAAACCAAATCATATATATTTAATATATATGTCTAAAGTGTGTTCAGTATTAAATAACCTACAATGGTTGATATGTTATAAAACCCAACCAAACCAAATCATATATATTTAATATATATGTATAAAGTGTGTTCAGTATTAAATAACCTACAATGGTTGATATGTCATAAAACCCAACCAAACCAAATCATATATATTTAATATATATATATAAAGTGTATTCGGTATTAAATAGCCTACAATGGTTGATATGTCATAAAACTAAACAACATCAAATACCTTGTTTTTAACTATGGAGCATTAATCTATTTTTGATGAGGTTCAAGGATAATAAAGTTTATAGCGGTTTTTGGGAATTTGTTATTTTCCCTAACACTATATTTTGGGCACACGAAATGAATTACGAGACTTTTCTTTAACAATACACAATAACGAAAGTTCTTTATTTGCAGCTTTGAATATGGTTTGTTCTTGGTGCTGCAAGACTCGTGGTGTTTCTGCTTGTTGGTTGTTTGAGACGAAATGGCTTAGCGGGATGCTGGAAATGGCAGCGTGTCGTTGGACGTGTGAGGGAAGTATTCAAGGCCACAGTGTAGTTTTGTGTCGAGAGCGGAGTGGCGCTCGGATCGACATAGTAAATTTTTGTGGTGCTTGCGGAAGGCATGTTGAACGTATCTAATTCATATTCAACTGGGATTCCTTGGTCTAAAATATATTAGACGCAAAGAATCCATAAATTAGAAAGTTCCCTCGCTGTGCTGCTGCTAGGGTTAAAGCCACAGTGATATGTCCGCACTGGGTGGCTTGTTTAGCTAAAGGGCATCGCTAAGCAGGGGCGACCAGGGACACGTCCGTTCTGGTCGCCGTCTCAAGCCGAAGAGAGTGTGTTTGGCCGCTCACCCGTTTTGCTAGCCGGAAATGAAGGTCCGGGCTGAATAGGATATGTCATCCTGATTGGGTGAAATTCAGTGTTGAATTAAATAGCGCGCCAAAACAAAATACGAGATTTTCCTCTTCTCTACAAGTTCTTTATACCTTTTTGTCTTCTGTAATACTTTTTGGTTAAGTTTGGGGGCCAGAAGTTTACGACAATAATAAGTAAAAGTAAAGTTAGCGACCATAGTCGAGGGTGACCCGAAGGCTCCCTTTTCGATAGCTACTACACCAAGGTGTAGGGGAGGGCGCAACTCCATTCCCTGGATTGCTCCACTTTACCCTTGAACCGTACCTTATAATGCTGAGTGTTAAGCAAGGTGGTATCAAGTTCCATTTTTAAAGTCTTTGGTATGACTCGACCTGGGATTGAACCCAGGTCTCCCGGGCCATTAGCGAACACTCTAACCGCTGGGCCAATGTCCCGGTTATGACAATAATAATGTAGTAGTAATAATGATTTAGCTCCGATCAGCATTACACTGAGCTGGGTGATGGGCAGCAACTGCAATAATGTTCACTTTCAGATGAATAACCTTGGGAAAGGCATGAACTGCATTATCACCAGATATGGTTTAAATAGTACAAGTACTGTTCTTCTAGAAAGATGGCTTTAGCATTAAATAACCTACAAAGGTTGATATACCATTAAAAACAGAAACCATAATTTTGTCCAGATATATAAATTGATAGATATGTGTGGCGTTTGAAGGTTTTTAGGTAGTCAGTGGCTAAGGGCAAGGCTGTGTTGCCGTAAGATATCTGACTCCATATTTTGGTTATATTATTTTACCCCACGTTGACTGGCCGGTGCAATGCCTTGCCCAAAGAAAGTCCAAAAGAAATATACAAAAGGAAAAGATAGGAACAGATAGGAGACGAAAACATTTCTTTCATACTTTCCTTTATTTACTTGGTGAATGGACTAACCAACGCTACGTCCCAAGACACAGCGTGGTGCCCAAAACACCAGATAGTAAAATCGGTGTTGTCGGTTCGACGTCACTACCCGAAAAGAGAGAGGTCGGTTCACAGAAAACCTGAGTATTTATCTCTCTTCACCGGCTCCAAATTCGCCACTCGAAAATCCTTCTAATTTTGGCGCGACCGCTTCTCATTGGCTACTTTACATTTTATTATTTTTCTTTTTTCTGATTTTAACCGGATGGATGCGTGGAGCCTAATGCGTGGCGACGCGTTTATACATTTTGTATCTGGCAGCCGACGAGTCAATATCCGGTTGGGAGTTTTTACTGTTAATTCCTAAATCGACACATATGAACAGACTGAGATAGATAGATCGATAGATAGATAGATCAGTGTTATACTAAAGCAGTCATTGTGAAATCGTAGTATGTGAATTCGAACTTCATTTGTGCAATTACGTTGATAGATATATAGATGAGAATAATCTCAGATAGATTGATAGATCGATAGATGTGAATACACTGAGATAGATAGATAGATAGATGTGAATATACTGAGATAGATAGATAGATAGATAGATAGATCAGTGTTATACTAAAACTGTCCTTGCGAAATCATAGTACACGAATTCAAACTTTATTTGTGTTATACGTTGACTTTTGGACAAATCTCCTTGGGAAAGGTATGAACCCCGTTATCCTCCCAGTTATGGGTTAAATAGCTTCTACAAGGCTGGCTTTTGCATAGAATAGCCCAGAGAGGTTGATATGCCATTAAAGAATGAAACCAAACCAAACTTACCTCATGACAATTTCTTTGGGAATTCTCAAAAGTGTATCCACATGGAATGCGTTGTGAAAGAGAAAGAGTCTGTCCGTCTCCTTTTGGAAGTAGGGGTCATAAAAAAGGACCGATAACCAAGAAGC
>CAUZXS010003604.1:0-52500 GCA_963585895.1 Sepioteuthis lessoniana
AAGTAAGTAAGTTGGTGGGGGAGCTATGTAGATCCAATTGAAGATTGTACTATAAGAAAGAAGACTATTTGCCATTTTGTTATTGTCATCTCTTTGTTTTAAAGATCATATCATCCAAACATTTGCCATCACAAGCTATAAACGCCTGAAGCCTCAACTTGAAATACTGCCATGCTTGCCTAGTCATTGCCACGAGTATTGCTGCAATTTTGTGGCAAATAAAATACTTCAGGCCATCAGTTGTTTGCAGACTATGTTTAAAGACTTGATCTTCAGATCTCCCAGTTGAAATAATCTTAAGTGGATAGATTTGGAAAGTAAGAAAACTACAGGATGTCACCATCCACTGAAAACTTTAAATAAGACATGTACAATGTTCACTATTTCATACCATTATATTGAAATGTCCGGTGAACTGGACATTGGCATAATGATTAGAGTGTTCAATAATGGCCTGGGAGACCTGGATTCAATCCCAGTTTGAGTCATACCAAAGATTCAAAAAATGGTACTTGATGCTACTTTGCTTAACACTCAGAATTATAAGGTAAGGATCAAGGATAAAGTGGAGCAATCCAGGGAAAGGAGTAGCGCACTCCCCTGCAATTTGGTGTAGTATCGAAAAAGAAGCCTTCGGGTCACCCTCGACTATGGTTGCCAACTGTATTTTACTGAGACAGAAATGGCATAATTGCTGCTGCTCCCACCCACTCAATGTCACTAGTGTCTGCATAGCCAACAATTTTTATATGGGAGATTATTCTGTCAGACCCTGTAGTAAACTATATCCAGTGATGAGGCATTAGTTCTGGGAAATGTGGAGGGCTCCTTCATTGCCATTACTCCGTGGCCAACTTTGGAATGGTCGTACTTTTCTTATAACTGTGGACAAGTTATTAGCATTCAATTGAAATACTTGATACCAGATAACTGTGTCAAAAAAAATTTGTATTGATAAATAGGAATGAATACTTGAAACTTTAAGAGTAAAATTATTTGTATAAAAAGTCCTATAAAGAGTTGATATGTCATTAACCATGTAAAGTTGGCAACCATAGTCGAGGGTGACCCGAAGGCTCCCTTTTCAATAGCTACTACACCGAGATGTAGGGGAGGGCGCTACTCCATTCCCTGGATTACTCTACTTTACCCTTGATCTTACCTTATAATGCTTAGTGTTAAGCAAGGCGGCATCAAGTACCATTTTTTTGAGTCTTTGGCATGACTTGACCTAGGATTGAACCCTGGTCTCCCAGACCATTGGTGAACACTCTACTCAATCAGCCAATGGCCCTGTTAATGCCATTATACAAACCAAACCATATTCTGTGCCTTTCATGTACTACTTTCACATCCCACTTACAGGACTGAGATTCTCCTGAATGTCGTATATCCTGATGATTGCAAACACATGAATTATGTTCATAACAACTTCTGATTTTGATTTGTGTTCAACTTGACTAAATATCAGCTCTATCCTATAGATTGCTCACTCATTTTAACGGTACTGCAACTTTTAACTACAATAATGATATAAGCAATTTCTCACCTTTAAGAATAATAGGAATTTTTTTGTGTATTCATTGGTATCATTTTCAAATTGGCAAATAATTTAATTTTGAAATTATTTCAAGTTATATCTTTTCAATACAAGATGTTAATAAGTTGACTGAAAGAGAAATTGGATAATTAGCTAAAAAATGATAAATTTTTATTTTATTTATTTATTTATTTTTTTTTTATATCATACTGAAAAGAAAGAAAGAAAAAAGAACTATAAATAGTCTTCATGATTCTTTTGGACTGTTAATCTCATTTTCTTGCTTTTGATTTGGTTTATTGGCATATTAACACTTTAAGAGTTATTTTAAAGTCCAAAATTGGATTCAGATAATTTTCACATATATGGTATCAAGTATTACTCTCTAATATTGATAATTTATGCACAATTATATCATTTCAAGTGAGTATTCCTGTTTGAATTCTTATAGCCATTTGTTTGGACTCAATTTTATGGTCTCAAGTATTCCTATCAAATAGAAATGATTTCTCAGTTTAGATAGTTTTATGTATTCATATACTATTAATTTCTGAAATTTCTATTTGACCGATAGAAAGGATCCTAATATGATCTATTGTTCTAAGTTGGAGTGCACCTGAGAGTAATGACAATGAACTGGGCAAAACTGGAGCCTTATCACTGGTTGCTGTTGAGTGTCATTCCCAGGACACTCACCCAATCCATTTTTTTTTTTTTTTGTGTGTGTGTGTGTGTGTGTGTGAAGAGAGGTTCTTATCCCTCTGAAGAGGATACAGTTGGGGTATTTGCAACTCTTTCAATAAGGTAGTGTTCTTACTTAAGATCCTTCTTATTGTAGTGATGTGGGGCTGAGGGGTCCAAACTTACCAGGTTCTAAGTGACCACAATGTTTGATTTGCTTCATCTTGGTTGCCATTTGCAATTCCATCACTGTGCATGGGTGGAACAAGCCCTTTTAAGAATATCAGTGATTTGCATGCATGAACAAGTAGCTCAATAAAAAGCAAGCCACATGAACGGAGGGCAGTACAAATTTTGAAGTGGGACAAACAAGATAGTGAATATGTAGTTGAAGTCAACTGCTGGCACCTACACTTATAAAATAAGAATCTAACACTTTTTATTAATATGAGAGTATATGAATAACTTTTACAGAGAATTATTTTTGTTAGTATTTTGTCATTGGTACTTTTTCCCCCTCTCTTTTTCCCTTCTCTGTTCTCTTTTATTTTCTCATTTTTCTTTTCCCCCTCTTTTTCTTTTCTCTTTTTTCTTTTTTTCTTTTCTCTCTTTTCTCTATCTTCTCTCTTTTTCTCTCTTCTCTCTCTTTCTCTTCTTCTCTTCTCTCTCTTTCTCCTCTCTTCTCTCTCTTTCTCCTCTCTTCTCTCTCTTTCTCCTCTCTTCTCTCTCTTTCTCCTCTCTTCTCTCTCTTTCTCCTCTCTTCTCTCTCTTCCTCTCTTTTCTCTTTTCTCTCTCTTTTCTCTTTTCTCTCTTCTTTTCTCTTTTCTCTCTCTTTTCTCTTTTCTCTCTCTTTTCTCTTTTCTCTCTCGTTCTTTCTCTCTCTTTTCTCTTTTCTCTCTCTTTTCTCCTTTTCTCTCTTCTTTTCTCTTTTCTCTCTCTTTCTCTCTCTTTTCTCTTTTCTCTCTTCTTTTCTCTTTTCTCTCTCTTTTCTCTTTTTTCTCTTTTTTCTCTCTTTTCTCTCTTTTCTCTCTTCTCGTCTCTTTTCTCTCTTCTCTCTCTTTTCTCTTTTCTCTCTTCTTCTTTCTCTTTTCTCTCCTTTTCTTCTCTCTTTTCTCTCTCTTTTCTCTTTTCTCTCTCTTTTCTCTCTCTTTTCTCTTTCTCTCTCTTTTCTCTTTCTCTCTTCTCTTTTCTCTTTTCTCTCTCTTTTCTCTTTTCTCTCTCTTTTCTCTCTTTTCTCTCTTTCTCTTTTTTCTCTTTTTTCTCTCTTTTCTCTCTTTTCTCTCTTCTCTCTCTTTTCTCTCTTCTCTCTCTTTTCTCTCTTCTCTCTCTTTTCTCTTTTCTCTCTCTTTTCTCTTTCTCTCTTCTCTCTCTTTTCTCTCTTTTCTCTCTCTCTTTTCTCTTTTCTCTCTTCTCTCTCTTTTCTCTTTTCTCTCTCTTTTCTTCTTTTTTCTATCTCTTTTTTTTTTGTCATGTCAAAATCTTTACTCTATGGGTTTTATTTTTTAGAGCCAGTGATGCTCTTTTCCATATGTTTGAATTTTAACTTAGAAAATTATTACTTGTGTAAAAGTTGGTACCTAATTTTTGGGGACAATTTGGCTAGAGCCGTAGAATATGCTGACTGCATCTCTGTAGAAGAGTAAGACCCAGCCTACTCAAATGACTGTCCTAGATGTAAAACTAAACAATCTGATGGTGAGGCTCCAGTCCTAGAGCTTTGGGGAATAGTGGAGTACTCTTTCATTGCTATTAGTCTCCGGTTCACTCTGACCTCAAGTGTTTGTACCTGTTAGGGTCCTATCAATGGGTCAAATCAATTACTGCTATGTAACACTATGTGCAAAAAAATAAGCTTATGCTCATTTAAAAATGTTGCCTACAAACTATTTGTTGACAAGTCATATACATATATATAGATATACACACAAAAACAAGATTTCACATTAAATAACATTCAGGGGTTAATATAAAGCTAACCAATCTAATTTTTGGCCTAAAAATTAGATCTTCAAAATTACAACGAATGTATGAGTATATACTGCAATTAGTATGCTAGTCTGGCAAAAGTAATGATAATAGAGCATTTAATAAGTATTTTTAATATAATTTAAGGTATTGCCAGGTATCATATATACTTGAGCATCAGCTGATCAACCCTTGATTTTATGGTCATGAAATCATTGATTTATTAAGTTTTTAAAGCTCAAGTCCTTTCCATAGAATTTCATCCTTAGAAAATTGTTACATTTCTTTCAAGTATTAGAGAGGAATAGTTGAAACCATACTGTATGCAAATTATTTGTTTTAAGAATAATTACTTGAAGCAATAATTGCTTACCAAAGATTATTATTTGTTTTTTGAAACTATATAATTGCTTGCAAAATATTAGTATTAGATGTAGATATTTGAAACTGTGTGTGCAAGCAAGTATGAATAAGCAAGTAAAGTTAGAGACCTTAGTAGAGGGTAACCTGAAGGCTCTCTTTTCAATAACTACTACACCGAGATGTAGGGGAGGGCGCTACTCCATTCCCTGGATTGTTCCACTTTACCTTTGATTCTTACCTTATTATGCTGTGTGTTAAGCAAGATGGCATCAAGTACCATTTTTTTTAATCTTTGGTATGACTCAACTTAGGATTGAACCCCGGTCTTCCAGACCATTGGCGAACACTCTGCTCATTATACCATTGGCCCGATTAAGTATGAATAGTTACCTGAAAATGATATAATTGTATGTAAATTAGTATTAAGAAACACCCCCCAAAAGAGCAGCTTTATGGCTACTTCGAGGGTTTTGAAATGGGAGCTAAGTAAAACAAATAAGACCTGCAGAATATTATTGGAGAAGCAAAGATGAACTCATAAGCAACATTTTCCTGTAGATTCCTACACATGGATGTGCCATTATTAGTTGACCAGCAAATTCTTACTTATATCAGCTTTGTGCAGACTCTGGATGTTGTTTTGAGGACCTGCCAGGAGTAATGGATCATAGGGACTGAGCATGAATAAATGATAAGGGAGGTCCTTGCAGCGTAGTGGTTAAAGTGCTAAACAGCAACATAGTAATGAGTTTAAACTCTAATCTCCAACTATGAGTTAAATAGTATAGTAACTGTTAGTCTACAAGGATGGCTCTGGCATTAAATTACTTAAAAATGTTGATATACCATTTATAAGCAAACAAAACCTTGAAGCTATGATTATTTACAAAAGTAAATAAATGCTTATATAGGAATATTTGAAAGCATATAATGGTCCAAATAAATTATAATTAAATAGGAAGAGTTAATTGAAGCTTTGTTTTGAAAGGTTTGTTATAAGGTATAAGTTATTAGATTGGAATACTTGAAAGCATATAATTGTGTCCCAATTATTTCTATCAAGAATGATTAAAAGAGTATAGGTGGCATGCTTGATGCAACAGTTATCATCGCAGGAAATTGTAGCCTGACTTCAAATCCTGAATGAAGCTGTTTGCATATCACTTTATATTTTAATGCCATTGGGAAAGGCATGAATCAATCTATTCTCTCTAGCTAAGGGTAAATTGTTGAGCAGACTGGAGTCTTTAACTTTGGTTAGCTAATCCTCAACAAGGAAGACTTTAATTTTAAAACAACTGTAACTTGCTTAAAAATTGACCTTATGTCAGTCTCTCCTGTGGCAGAAGGGTTGGGTAAATACATACTTGAAGCTTAATTGTTGGCAATTTATCATTTGTAACTTGAAGCCATATAACTGCTTACAGCAAGGAAAGGAATTTGACTTTAAATAACTCAACAAGGGAAATGTAAAACCAAATAAAACCTGATTTTTTTTTCTTGTTATTCAATAAACGATTCAATTCAAAGTTTAGATTTACCCTTGTATAAGTTGATATTTATCGGGCATTTATGCTGTATCCTCCTTTAGTGTGAGCAAGCAAAATTTCTGAAAAGAAAAATGGTTGTAGAATGGATCAGCCAAAACACTATTTGACAGTTCTGAAAACATAAAGAGATTGAATTATTCTCTACGCTTTTCAGACTGCTGTACTTATCTTTGTTGAGTGTCCATATTGGTATAATGGTTAGCAAGCTTAACTAGCAAACCTTCATGAGTGAGTTTGAGTTTCATTGGGTGCCCCATTCATGTGCCCTTGTGCTACATCTTTGGGGGAAAAAAAAAAGTAAATTACTCAAGCATCTTGGGTGGTGTAATGGTTTGCAAGTTGAACTAGAAAACCTTCATTAGTGAGTTCGACTCTCGCTGAGTGCCCAATTTATATGGCCTTGTACCACATCTAAAAATACACTTGGGAATGGTATGCATCCAACTATTCTCCTTCCATTTGTGGGTAAATTGTAGGGCAGACTGAGCCTTTCAACCTTGATATGGTAACTGGTTGAAGAAAGAAAACTCTGAATTTCAACCTTTTTAAACTTGACTTAAAAATTGTCCTTGTTTCTCTTCCTGCTTGTACAGAGGTGTTGGGTAAATATATACTCATTTTGGTTGCTATATTCACAATATTTTTGCTGCTATACTCTTAAGCCTTCTTCTGGTGCCTTTTGTCATACTCAGTAATTTTCCAGTGGAATGAGAACAGTCTACTCTGATGATTAAAAGGAAAAGTTATGTTTGGAATTCTTGCAAGTTTGAGTATAACAAAAGAAGGCTGAAATATTGTGAGTATAGCAGTCCACAATGTGCAGAAAATAACAATGCTTCACCTCAGAAATAGACAAATATTAAGAGATGGAGTTATCTGAAGGAAAAAATGGAATGCTGACTCTCCTCAAAGTTATAGATGAGTGAAGAAATACTTTTAACTTTGATGAGGTAATGTTGGGTTAAAAACAAAAAAATTAGTCTGAAGAGTAATTTAATTTTTGGTTCAGTTAAGAGTTACTTTTTTTTTTTTCCCTCCTCTTCTGGTTAGTCTGCCTTCCAATTTAACGTTTTTGTATCCAACAAAGAAAGCTGGGGCATATTGTACTGAACACATTGGCAACATTTTCGAAGTAATCATGTTCACTCTTTTGAGTTTCATAAACAACTGGCCTGAGCCGTTGTTTTATTATCTTTTTAAACTTTTATTTTTAAGTGTACCGGATTTGGCTCACAGAAATGGTGCAAAAAAATTTCTTTTCCTTTTCCTTTCTCAATTTTAATTTTCTATTTGTTTTCTGTTGCAAGTTAACAAATCAATAATGGACTAGTTGTTGTACTATATGTTGGCTTATCATCTGTCTGTGGTAAAGACTCGTTTGGAGATGAGAAAAAATGAAAAAGAAAACCTAAGTACAAGTTAGCTGAAATCAAAGAAATTTTCTCTTGCATTTCCTCAAAAAAGTTTTCATTTTCACCTTCTTTCTGGCTTCCTGTAGTCCTGTCTCTGTCTCACATTTTTGTTTTTGCTTGAATAATTTTTCTTTCTCTCTCTCTCTCTCACAATGTTGTGTTTTCTGAGTTTCCTTCTCTTTTACAAAAACTTTTTTTTCTCGCTTTCAAAAGGCTTTTCTTTTTGGTTCTCTTTCTTTCATATGTAAATGCCTTTGCTTTTTGTTCTCTCTCTCTCTCTCTCACACACACATACACTTTGTCCTTTTGTTCTTTCTCTCTCTCACCTTGTGTTTTTGTCCTCTCTCTCTTTCACCTTGTCCTCCCTCTCTCTCTCTCTCTCTCTCTCTCTCTCTCTATCTATATATATATATAAAATTGTCTTTTCGTTTTCTCTCTTAGAAACATCTTGGGTTTTTCTCTCTCACACACACCGTGTCTTTTTGTTCTCTCTTTTAGAAACATCTTATCTTTTAGTTCTTTCTCTCTCACTGAAATGCCTTGTCTTTTTGGGTTTTTTCTCTCCCTCTCTCATTCTAATACCTAATTTGCATCTCTCTTGCACACACACACACACAAACAAATACTTTGTCTTTTTGCTCTCTCTCTCTCTCTCTCTCTCTCTCTCTCTCTGAAATACCTTGTCTTTTTGTTCTCTCTCAGTTTAACAAACACCTAATTTGTCTCTCTCTCTCTTTTATACAAATACCTTGTCTTTTTGTTCTTTCTTTCAAAGTATTCTCTTTTTGTTCTATTTTTCACAAACATCTTGTTTCTCTTATATTCACGAATGCTTTCTTTATATTTCTATTTTCCTCATTTCTTCACAGTATTCTTTTTTCCTCATTACAAGGCGATGCTATTCTTTTTTTCCTCTCTCCCCAAAGTAAAACCAAAATACTCTTGTTCTGTTTGGGATTGAAGGTAAAAATACCAAACAAATAGCCCAAACACATTAGAATGAAAATATATATGATCAATCAACAACTATATTTTTTTTCTTTTCCTTCCATTTTGAGCAATATTTTCCATAAAAAAATCTCAAGATTGAAAATTAATCTTTTCATTAAGACTTGAAATATTCTGCCTAAGTGGAAGTGACTCTGAATCCATCTTCTGGTCTGTCTATGTTCAAACTCTCATGCAAGTCTGACTCTCTCTCTATACCCCCACCCAAATCCCTGTGATTCTTTCTATCACTTCCTCATCCTCCTCTCTCTTCCTGTAAAACTTTGCTTATTACATTTTTTTTCCCAATCGATAATGTGAGACACCCTCTCCCTGATCTAACCAATATCCATTTTCTCTCAACTCTTTTTGTTAAACTATTTAACTAAAATATGTTGTTTTGTTTGTTGTTTTTTGTTTGTTTGTTTTTTTTTTTTTTATGAATAAGCCTCAGTTACCAAATCCAAGTAACTGATAATGTTTTCTGATTTCGGAAAAGGTGTTTTCGTTTTATCTTGTTTGAGTTGAACATATGACAATAGTTTTTAGGCTAGAGTTTCGCCTAAAGTTTTTTTTTTCCTTTTTTTTTTTCTTTCCTTTTTTTTCTTTCCTTTTTTTTTCTCTCTTTTTCTAAAATGAAGCCATGTATAGTTGTCACCTCACATAGCAAAGACTTCTAAATAACATAAAAGGGCTTCATTTTGACGAAAACCTGATTTCTAGGGAAATGCCTCGACTAGAATCATTGGATTTGAAAACAATGTTGACACATCAATAACAACTCCTTGATATAGACTGAAACAAATAAAAAAAAATTTTTAATTCTGTTATTGATGTGTGCAGTTTTTTCTGCCTTTGCAAAACGTATTTTCTCTTTGTCTCACTATTACTACTACTACTACACATTTTCATTGCTACTAAAAATGTTATCAACAAAATGTTTACAAATCATATTTGATATATATGTATAAACAGGATTTGGCATTAAATAACCTACAGTGGTTGATATGCAATAAAACCCAAATGAGCATAATTGTTAAACTGACTTCAGCATAAAATGCCATCAAAATGTTTGACTTTCTGTAAAATCAACCTCTCATATCTCCAGTGACCTTCCAATGAAATAAGTTTTAGTGTTGATAAATTAACCCGGGTTAATGATAAGGTTGTATCATGCAAACCTTTCAATCTCACTTGAGCATAAATAGACTCTTCCAAGACGTTAAACTGAATTACTTTGTCTGAGTCACAGTTTTGGAATTGCCTGTGGAGATCTGTCATTGTGAAGTAATATTCTTCCTGAAGGGGTTGCTTTTTCAGTCTTTAATTTTGGTAACATTTAATACAAGACATGAAGGAATACTTGCGAGAGTGAACAAATGCTGACTATAAAAAAGCCTATCACTCTAGTAAGGAAAAAAAAAAAGAAAAGACAAAGATCTTAAGTAAACTATACACTATGACCAATGTTAAAGAGGTAAGAGTCCTCGTAATGTCATGGCTAAAATGTTGAACTGCAGCCTCAAAGTGAGTGAGTTCAAACTCCAGTCATGCTGTTATGTTCACTGTTAAACTAATTTCCTAAGGAAAGATACAAAACCCCTTATCCCTGCCTGTTATGGGTTAAGTAGTATCAATGCTGTTCTACTACAAGGATGGCTTTGGTATAAAATAAATCATAAAGGTTGATATGCCATCAAACTTAGAAATTGAAACCAATGTTAAAGACGGAAAAATTAAACATACTTTTTGTTAAAATCAAAACTTATTTAACTGAATGTTCATTCCTCTGAACTGAATTCAATGTCTAAAATCTGTAATGGGTGAATTGCACAAATTGCCAAAATTTAGTATCTAATTCAAAAGTGGTTCTGGTCTCTTAGCTATATTGTACTACAGGCTTAAACTGTGACCTAGTTAAAACCTTCAGCAAGTATTTGATCAATTCATATAAATTTGAACTTCATTTTTTAAAAAAATCCTTTTGAATATCTTTAATAAAGTCGAGACACTTCAACAATCAAAATGAGATGGAAGCTTCAGTGAAGGAGTTCTTTGCCTCAAAGGACAAGAACTGGTAGCAGTGTGGGATCAAAGTACGAACAGAAAGGTAGCTTCACCCATTATATAGTCCACACCTAGCTCTCTTGTATTATTCCTTGTTTTGAGCCATGGCTCACTTCCTGCGCTCATCATGCTTCATCACCCAAGAGCAAGTGGAAGCTTTAATAAGAGTTTTTGCCTCGAAGAACAAGAACTAATGTTGATGTCAGCTCAAAGATTTGGCAGAAAGATAGCTTTAGACAGTGCAACGTGGTGGCCTCTACTTTAAATGCTAGACTGCTTTTGTTCTAACTGGAAGAATAAAACAAATAAGTTAGCAAAATATTGCAAAACTTTTCACACTTTGGTATTTGCTAGTAACACAGTGCTAGGAATTCCACTACTGTGAGACACACCCATGAAAGGGTTAAAAAAAAAAAAAAAAAAAGTTGCTATTTCATCTTTGACTTTGAAACAGGATATGTAATATTGGCTGCTCAATATAAAATGGTTGGTTTTTTTTTGTTTTTTTTTTTGTTTTTTTTGTTAGATAAAATAAGTTCTATGGAAATCAAATAAGTCATGTAGTCACTTTGATCAAAAATAGCTCTCTTGACCCCCTGTCTACCATAGGGTTAAAGTCAATATCAGAAAAGCACTTAGTGCATCTTCAAGCTACCTTAAGTATGCACACCACATTCAGGATTGTTTGGTAAAGGCAAAACTGACATTAAGTTCTGGTCTCATCAAAATAGGCTTTTAGTATGACGAGTGCTCCAAAAGTAATGCTTCCTGTTCATTTCTACAGAAATTACAATAGATATAAAGAGCACGATAACACCTTGATAAAGCAAATTTTCTGCTACCAAAGCATTATTTTTCAACTTGGTTTCTTCTATTGGCTCTGCATTTTCACCTGTGGTGATGGCGTTATTGTTGAAAAAACATTGTCCCCGTAGTTCTTTTTTGATTATTTTTCGGGGATGACCTGATAAAGGCTCTCATCATTTCATGAGTTAGGGTTAGGAAGGTTGGATATGGATTGTCACTGACATCATTGGAACCACTGCTGAAATGCATTACTTATCTAGCTGTGCTCAAATCTCCTATTTGGTCTGCATAAACATTCAGCAAGTGTTGATGAAAGTTTTTTTTTTTTTTTTTTTTTTTTTTTCTAATGGAAAAATTAAACTAGATATTTTGACTTTTATTTGAAGTGTCAAACCTCTGCTCAGCTGCTATCTGTAATGAGGCAAAAAAAAAATTATTGGCAGAAAGATTCAACTTCTACTGCCATCATCAAGGTATATTGACAGCACTGATTTCCTTGACTCTGTTTTGCTATCCATCATCACCGGTCATCACTCTAGGCAAGTCCTTTAGACAGCATCCAGTGTTGGCACAAGGCTCATGAAAATGAGTTTTTGCTGGTTAGTCAATGCTGTTGTGTCCATGTGTAGAACTTTGCTTATGACAATTCTTCTGCAATATTCAGCATGTCTTATTTACATCACTTAGATAGTTTGCAAGAAAGGTGCTAAATGGCTGTACAGTTGCTTTTTTGCAGGAATTTGTTCGATGCAACATTTTGGTGCAGTTCCCATCTAGTTTTTTTCTCCAGGCATTTTATTAGAGGCTATATGTTGCAACCATACAGTAGTGCTGACACAGCTGCAGTTTGGAAGAATGACTTAAATTCTACTGCCATGGAATGTCTCAACATTTTAAATATAAATATCCTCTGGCTGCATGATTGTGCCTCATCAACTAAGTCATATGACAAAAGGAACTTATATATACACACACACTCAGGGTATCCCAAAAATGTATAAAGTTAAAGAAGAGAAGTATAGAATACTTTCTGGTATTGCAGGTGTTCAAATTAATGACCATTCTTTTTAAGACACTGCTGATAACACAGATAGAATTGTAAACTTTACCAATCATTTCACTTGGTATTTGGGTGCATTTTGCTTCAATTGCTGCTAGCAGCTCCTTTATTGTTGCAGGTTTTGTGCTATAAAGTTAAAGAGCTTGATTAAATGCTACAACTCAGAACTTGGAACAGAACAATCATTAGTTCAAATACTTGTGATACCTCAAAAAATATTCTATCACAATCTTTTTTAAACAACTATACATCTAAGTTATTAGTATTAACCAATTATATGGTTTCATATGATTTACGTTATCATGAAAATCTTAGAATTGCTTGCCAAATAAAGTCTGACTTAAGTATCAAATAACCCAACAAAGTTTGACATGCCATTAAAAACAAACCTTAAACTGATTATAGCAATAATTTTATTTCGATGATAACTTTAATAACAGAGATTTTGTTTCAGTTTAGGGGCTGGGAATTTTCAGTAAGATTAAAATTTGCCACATTGGCCAACAAATTACAGGGACAAACCTTGAGAGTTAAGCTACAATTAGAAAACAGCTTCTCTCATGATTGACTACAAGTAGAATACTCTAGAGTCAGCACAGCTTACAATCTTTACGACAATTCTCTTGGATAAAACCTGCTATGTAAATGCTAATTTCAAATAAAACCGTTGGATTGGATTTTTTTATATTCTTGTATATGTTACTAGGATGTTTCAAAAGTTTAACAATATCATGATAATAGGAAGCACAATTTGGCAGTTCCAGATGCTTTTGTTGAAATCATGAAGGTAACAAACCAAGCTGGACTGAGAAGCCAGGCTCACCTAATAGTCTCTGAGTACTAATTGTTGACTTGGAATATGACCTCAGTATCTATGGTTTTAGGCTTGCCTGAACTTCCTTGATTGTTGAGGTTCTTATAACCCCAGTGAAATTTCTTGTATCATCTGGTTACTGTACTGGGATCAATTGCATCTTCACCTTTTTGCATAGCAAATGTTTTTGGTTACTTCCATGGTTTTATAGCCCAGTTAGAACTCATAAAGTCTAATTTGCACATTCGTCTATACAGCTTTCAAATCATACACAGTGAAGCAGTCTTGTGAAATACAAATAATTTCTGAATAGACCTATTTGACTCATAGATTGAACCCTAACAGATACAGCCCAGTGGGCTGGGGCTGCAGAATACATTAACTGCACCTCTGCATAGAAGTAAGAACCTCTGTAATGAGTGTCCTGGATATGACACTAAACAATCTAATGGTGAGGTTCTAATAATGCTGGAGCTTTATTGCCATTGCTACCAGGTCCATTCCAGAGTTGTAACACCTGATAGGTTCCTATCTATGGGTCAAATACAACTGGCATTTAAACTGTCCAAACAAATGACTTATGCTAAATTGAGTTGTTTGAAACAGAACTGTTTGAACATTTAACTATGTATCTACAAAATGTGTTTAGAAATCATGTATTTGATATAAATGTAAAAACAGTATTTGGCATTAAATAACCAACAGTGGTTGATATGCCATAAAAACAAACCAAACCGGTACTACCATTCTGAGTCAATTGACCTCATATTAATGACAATGTAGGTTACTCCATACTCCCCAGATCTCCAGAACTGGAACCTCACCATCAGTTTTGTGTCATACCCAGGACACTCAACTAATGGAATAATATGCTAAAGAAATACTTATCTATTTTAAATCTATATTTTTATCATGTGTATAGCTAGTTAGCTCTAAATAAAATTCTCTTATTTATTAATCTAAAATATGAATATTGCAGTTCTTGTAAACATCCCACAAATTGGATGATGGCACATATAGGGTTAGAGTTGAGGGAGTGGTTTGAACTAAAATTCAGGTACAATCTTATATGTATTGATTTTCTGCACATTGAAGTCCTAAAACCAACTTCTCTCTGAATTATGAGAACATCTAAAAAAGCAAATTTATTACAGTATTTTGCCCTGACGAACTGTAGATATGGTTGAATTGAGTGCACATAATCCAACAAAACTTGTATGTATTCCTGTATTAAGGTAATATATATACATATATCAAAGCTAGATAAAAGGAAAAAGAAGCCCTTCCTTTGGTTCAGATTGTTTACCTGAGGAAGAAGGGATTAACCAAACTGCAGTAAAAACAGAAAGAATACATTTAATGGACTTGGAATGATAATGACTTGTCTTGAAACTCAGAATGTATTCTTTCTGGTTTGATTAAAAAGTATGCATTTGTATCTTTTCAACCTAGTTTATATTTACTAAGCCTTGCTACTGGCCTTTGTTTGCTTACAGTGCCTTATGTGGTCACCCATCTAAATACTGAAGAGGTTAATTGCTGCATAAATTTGCTGTTTTGATTGGTACAAGTGCTTTCAGTGTCCCTTTGTCTTCTTTTCATAAAAGTCTTAGAGATCAGTTAAATGACATGTCCAAATTTGGGGCAAGGGGCATTGATTGCCAAAGTTCTCTTGAATTTCACTGTAGCTCTTGGTATTTAAAAGTACATTACTCAAATTTGCTATCAACTGTGGAAAGTTTTTTCAGAAAGTGTGTGTGTGTGTGTGGGGGGGATTTGCCTGTACAAAATACTTAGTCAGTGATAATGACTCTGTAGAAAAATGTCTTTGTAGCTGAAAACTTGCTCTATCCAAAGTGGGCTCCCAGTATCTCTGTTTATGGAAATAGGATTTACATAAGGATGGCATTGATGTTATAATGATTATCATCTTGGCATATAGTTCAAATCCTGAATGGGGCAGTCTGCATCTCACTACCCTCTATTACCCCTGAAAAAAGGCTTAAATTTGTCTCTTCTCCTTACAGTTAGGAGAAAATCATAGGGTAGACTGGCTTTTCTATTCTGAAACATCACACACTATAGCAAGGTTTTTGTTGGCTCAATATTGTTAAAATGCTTTTGTTTAAATAATAAAGCAATTCCCTATCCAATTTTCAACTTTATAATTTCTGTAGATGTATTCACGCAGTCATTATAATTTCTCAACGGAGGTAACTATTAAATGTTTATAGACTTCATTTCTTTATGTATTTATTTATTTGCCATTTATTATACTAGAAATTCTATAAATAAATGACTTGACATTGAACTCTTAATGACTACTGATGGCAGCTTTTAAGCAAGTAGGGAATAATAAAAACTTTTCATCTGAGAAAACAACCATAAATTATTTTTTAAAAATTTCAACAAGAAATCGCTGTATTTATGTGCAAGTATTTAAAGACCTCTTAAGAGAAAGCTTATATCAGATGACAAATGTAAAAATAAAAAAAGACTATATAGATAGATGGTCACTATCTGCATTTCTGATGACATTATCCAGGGTGTTGGGTGGGTGGGACAAATCAAAGTTTCTATGATTTTAAAATCTTCATCTTTATCAACACATCACTGGAATCTTTCCCAGGTGGACTCCTTTTATATCTGTTCTGTTTTTCTATTAAAGATAGTTCTATAAATATATCTAACCTTTATTATTTTTTTAATCACCTTTTGGAGACTTCAAGAATGTGTTAATAAGATAGATGCACTGGACTTTAGCTTAACCTGTGAGAAGGTGAGGGAATCCTGATTCTTCACTGTCTTCACAGAACATGTTTGATATTGATCAAATTTACACTTCGAAGTATATATTTCAGGAGCAGCACATTGAATATGTTAGTTCATAGTTTCAGTGCAGATAAAATGTCTTGTTTCTGGAACACATTCAGGTGGTATACTTACAAAGAAGAGACCTGATAACCTCACAATTATTTTTCTCACGGCTTCAAATATATCACATTTGAATATAATTATTTGATATTCATGTATGATGTACTTATTTTTTCTCCTCCCAAATATTAGAATTTCATAAAAAGTAAAGTTGGCGACCTTTAGTCGAGAGTGACCAGAAGGCTCCCTTTTCAATAGCTACTTCACTGAGGTGTAAGGGAGAATACTACTCCTTTTCCTGGATTGTTCCACTTTACCCTTGATACATACCTTACATTGCTGAGTGTTAAGCAAGGAAGTATCAAGTACCATTTTTAAAGTCTTTGGTATGATGCGACCTGGGATTGAAGCCATGTCTCCCGTACCATTGGTGGACACATTTCTGATAATTGCGCCAAAAAAAAAAAAGTTGTTTTGAACTGGACCAAATTAGAAATATGAACAGTTAAAGTTACATTTGAAGTGAGATTTTCTTTTTTTTTTTTTTTTTTTTTTTTTTTTTCCCCTTAATATTTCCAATTTGAATGTGGAAGTTTTATGTGTCATTATGATGATGCTAAGAGATAAAAAGCAACAGAAATTAAGATGAAATTGAGTCATATAGTTAAAATTGAATTTTTTTTTTTTTTTCTTTCTTGAGATGATGTTTCCTGAGTTATGAACACCTATGTCAGTTAATGGCAGCCCAATTGTTGAAGGTCTTCATAATACATTGGCTGCATCCCTGCAGGTTCCCCCTCCTCCAGCTCAGAAAAAGTGTCCTGGACATTACACTAAACCATCAGATGGTGGGGTTCCAGTCTTAGAGTTTGGGGAATGTGGAGTATCTCTTCACTGCCATTACTCCTAGGTCCACTCTAACCCAGAGTGGTAGTACATGTTAGGGTCCCATCTATTGGTCAAATAGAAATATTTAATCATTTGCTATACTTGAAACCATTTGACTATATGCAAATAAAAACTATTGGTGTTGAATAACAATACTTAAAACCATTGAACCATGTGCAAATTAATGATCTCTGGTTCATTTAAAAATGTTACCTACACACTATTAAAAAATCCTGTATAACTGGAGCCTCATAACTTGATGCAATTTAGTGACATAGCCGAAATGGACTTAGCTTCAACTCCATCCAGTATGGCTATCTTGTTCGAAACTAGAAATTTTTTTGATGTCACCAATCTAATTCAGAAATGCCTGTCTGTAATCTTCACAAAAATTCTGCTTTCTAACATTTTTTGATATAAAATTGGCTTTTTTTTTTCTTTTCTTTTTTGTGTATGTGGGGTGGGACCTGTTTGGTTTAGAAGTTCCAAACAATTATGTATAAATTTTATGAAAAATTTACTTCATGGTTCAGATAACTTCCTTTTAAAGCTATTTCACTAAACCAGTTGGTATCATCATTCCAGTTTCATTTACAGAAATGGCTATATATCTTGAGATATCACTAACTGGTTCCAGGGTCACTTTTTATAAGGGCAGGATCTCACCCCTCTGCAAAGGATGTACTTGGTGACTACTTTATGATGATGCAGATAAAAGTCACTTATACCAAAATATGCAAATTCATTGCAAAACTCATCACATGACCTCACTAACCCAACCGGTGATCAGCCTGTAGAACACACCAACTGCATCTCTGCAGAGGGGTAAGACCCCAACCATCAACGAGTGTCCTGGATATGAAATTATACAATTTGAGTGTGAGGTTCCAGTAACGCTGGAGCTTTGGGGAATGTGCAGCATCCCTGGTAAAGATCATATCTATGGGTCAAATGGAAGTTTGACATTTAAGCTGAGTGCAAACAAATGACTTAGGCTAAATAGAATTGTTTGATCATTTAACTGTGTATAAACAAATGATTGATATGAAAATGAATTGTTAGTGATATACAGCAATATTTGGAACCATTTAACTGTATGCAAAAGAATGAGCTTAGGCTTGTTTAAAAGTGTTATGAACAAAATGTGTTAACAAAACACATGTTTAATATATATGTATGAAGAGGATTTGGCTGTAAATAACCTACAATTGTTGATATGCCATAAAACCAAACTGAACTGATAGGTGTCATCACTAATCATTTTTTTATAAAAAATATTCAGAGCCTCATCATTAGAAGTAGTTCAATGTCATATACCCAGAATACATTAAGCCTTTTAGTATCTGGTGTGATCTCTCTGACCTGATTATATTAGGCTGTAAGTAAAGTTGACAATCTTAGTCAAGGGTGGCCCAAAGACTCCATTTTCAATAGCTACTACACCGAGGTGTAGAGGAGGGTGCTACTCCATTCCTAGGATTGCTCCACTTTACCTTTGATCCATACCTTATAATGCCGAGTACTAAGCAAGGTGGCATCAAGTACCATTTTTAAAGTCTTTGGTATGACTGGACCTGGGATTGATCCCTGGTCTCCTAGACCATCGGTGAATACTCTACTCATTAGGCCAATGGCCTGAAAATAATGCCCAGATGAAAATATCAAACATTAGTTTCCATGAAAATTGTACTTGGTCTGAAATACCAGGATTGTAGATTCAAAGGGTTTTACTGAAATAAAGGAGGGTCTTGTTTTGTATCAAATAGTATTTTTCTGTTCAAAGATTGATTAGGCCTTGACTGTTTGTGATCAACAGTATTAAAAAAAAAAACTGTTTCGGGGAGAAACCAAGCAGCCGGTTGTTCATTGTTGACGGATTCTCTGTCAGTCTTTATATTTCCATTAGATTTTTTTCAAAGGTTACAAGGCTGTGTAAGATGACAAAAGGTTTAAATGGAACAATGATGACTGACTTTTGAGACAGTAATGTAGACAAAACTTTGTGGATCTAGGTCTGGAGAGAAACTCGGTGACTGGCTTCAGAAATATCAGAAATATCGACCATGTCTCACAACGCATCTTGACTGGGGAAAATTGGACAATGATGCATATGTTGAAATGCACCCACACTGTTAAATCAATATATAAGTGTACACATGTGCTCATAAGCATACACATGCAGATGTTCGTTGTTTTATGATTGTTATGGTTTATGATTTTAAATCTTTTTTTTTTTTTTTTTTTTATAATGATAGCAATGAGCCTTCAGTCAAACTTAAGTTTTTACTTTTGCATTATTTTTTTAAATTTATATTTACTTTTTGATTAATTATTTCATTCATTTTTTGCAGGTGAGTGATGCCGAGAAGGCTTTTTGTTGTGCAATATTACGAATGCCAGGATTATTTAGCAGTACCTCCCCTGCCTCCAGTCTCGCAAGCAGCCGCAAGTTTTTATATATCCTAGTATTTAAATTCATGTCATTTACATTTTTTTCTTGCTTTTCTTTTCTTTTTTTTTCTTTTTTTTTTTTTTTTTTTTTTTTATTTCTGTGTTTATTTTTCTTTTTTTCCTGTTTCTTATTTTCAAAGCTTGATATTATTACAAACAAACAAAAAGACACTGAAACATACCTTTTACAACAATGAACAACTTTTTCCCCTTTTTTAATTTTTTTTTAAATTTATTTAACTTGTGTATCATATATATCATCCCATGTCAAATCCATAAATTGGGCTGTAAACTTACAGATTTACTTTGTAAGTTATCCAAATTAAACTGATTACTTTTGTTCCTGCAGAAAAAAAATAGCTCAATCATGGATTTTTTTTACTTTATTTTTCCTGAGTGATAGGAGACTGTTATATTCATCATAACTTTTTGACTAAAGTGCATTTTAAAATGCAACTTGACTGTTTTGGCAGGGGGATCTAATGATTCTATTGCAATTATGTCTTTATGCTTTGATTGAGGTGCAGGTTGATTAATGTTTAGTGTCATAAAATAATCTAAGCTAAATCTGAATCTTGGATGAGGCTATTTACAAAAGGCATAAGTTGATTTCTTTTCCCTGAAGCTGTGTGTGAGTAGTAGAGCAGACTGAGCACTCTGATCTTGGTAGGTAGGCAAAAACCACCCAAGAACAGGGGAAAATTCTGAACCCCCCCCAGAGAACATGGCTTTAGCAACTCTATTCCATAAAAAAGGACATTGTACTGAAACAGCCAGCTCCTTCACTAATGACACTTTGATCCTGGACAATAATGCAGGAGAGTGGTGCTTTGATCCAGAGTAAAAATGCAAAGGAGGGGCACTTTGGACCAGGGAAGAAATGCAAAGGAGGGAATCAGGGTAGGAGAGCAAAGGAGGGACCTATTGATCCAGCGTAGGAATACACTTTGATCCAGGTTTACTTTGATGCAAGGGAAGGACTCTTTGATCCAAGGTAGAAATGTAAGGAAGGGACACTTTGATCCAAGTTAGAAATGCAAGGGAAGGACTCTTTGATCCAAGGTAGAAATGTAAGGAAGGGACACTTTGATCCATGGTAGAAATGTAAGAGAAGGATTCTTTGATTTAAGGAAGGAACTCATTGGTCCTGTTCCTATTCAGCATTTTTCTTCTAGTCTGGTTGCTTTTCTTAGTCTATGGGTAAATAAATTTGAAAAGAAGCATCCTAATGTCTCAAAATTAATGTTTGTAAGGCTTAGAATAAATCAACTATATCCTCTGCAGAGGGGTAAGATACTCCTCCACTAAGGGATTATCTGGGTATGACAATAAACTGCATCCTTTGGTGAAGCTCCACTCCTGTCATTACTCCCGGAACCAATCTAACCAGAATGGTAGTATCTCTTAGAATCCTATCTATGGGTCAAATAGATCCATTTGAAAGTTATTAGTATTGAATAGGAATACTTGAAATGATATGATTGTGCAAATTATATTTGTATTAATGATTTCTTGAAGCTATAATTGTTTACTAAGGATTATTATCAATAGTTATTTAGATCCATATAATAGCTTGCAAATTATTCATGTTAGATAAGGATACTTGAAACAATATAACTGTGTTCAACAATTTACTGAAATGGATATCAGCAATTGTTTTAACAAAAATTACTTTTTAGCTCTATAGCCTCTGCCAACAAAAAAAAATCGCATCTTTACACTAGCGTCTTGATAGACCATCTGCTTGCTCCTTCATACACTTACTTAGGTTTTACAACACCCTCTCAATGCAAATGAGCCTACTGCTTAAAACAGGCAGTTTTGCACACATGCGCCAGGCCCTTTTCAAATGGCAACTTGACAAGTGAGACAGCACAAACGTTTGGCATCTGGTAAGTCACTGTTAAGTTAATTCAGAACCAGGGTAGGAATGCAAGGGAGGGGCACTTTGAACCAGTAAAAAAATGCAAGTAAGGGATTCTTTCATACAGGGTAGAAATACAAGGGAAGTACTCTTTGATCCTTGGTAGAAATACAGTGGGTGATGCTCAGTTTTTATGTCACCTCAAGTGGTGTAATAATTATTTGGCTCGACTAGCAGACTGTTGACTTTGTGTTCAATTTATTCTGACTTCTTGCCAAACTAAACAAACCTTATAATAACTTGCCCAATCGGCTAGGGCTTTATAATACAATGACTGTATCTTTGTAGAGGGGTAAGAAATGAGTGTCATGGTTACAACACGAAACAATCTGATAGTGAGGTTCCAGTGATGCTGGAGCTTTGGAGAATGTGGAGTACCCCTTCATTGCCATCGCTCACAGGTCCACTCTGGCTCGGAGTGGTAGCACCTATTAGGGCCCTATCTATGGGTCATACAGAAATAAACTGCATACTAATGCTAAACTGAATTACTTGAAATTGAACTGTTTTGATATATAAACTGTGTACTTATGCAAAACTGAATTGTTTGAAATAGAACTGATTATCTGTATAAAAATGGATTTGGTATTAAATAACCTACAAAGGTTAATATGCCATAAAACCCAACGAACTAACTTATAATAACTGAATAAATGATAATTCTTGTTTTTCCACTGTCTTTATAAAAATATGTTTTTGATTTATAAATTGCAAAGCTGCTTTGGGTAATACGTTTTCTTAAAATGTCTGCTTATGTTAAAGAATGACACTTGTTTTTATCCATTTGGGAGATAATGTCTATTCAAATATATCAACCTGTGGTTCCAAGGGGATTTTTTTTATATTAGATTTTGCAAATCCGTATCTAGAAACTGAGGTGAAGACACGAGAGATTGATGACCCCTTATATTTAATGTTACAACCTGATATCAATGTGGTATGAATTATGATGATAGTAATATTATGTATTTTGCTTCAAAATGAATTTGAAGAGAAGCATCCTAATGTCTCAAAATTAATGTTGGTAAGGCTTAGAATACATCAACTATATCCTCTGCAGAGCGTAAGATACCCTTCTACTAAGTGATTATCTGGGTATGACTGTGAAGCTCTACTTCTGTCATTATTCCCAGATCCACTCTGAATTATCCGTATTAGATGGGAATACTTGAATTCATAGAAATGATTATGAACAGAAAAGTACAATCAAACAATGAAAATGTAGGGATTAGAAGTAGGGGGAGTAAAATACAAAATGTAGCAGTTCCCAGAAACTTCTGGCAGAAAGCAAAATCAACACACACCTGAAAAACAGACTTACTGGCATGAGAAAGAAACTCTTTTTAATTCAGCAGTGACGACTTGAATTGGGAAGACCTACTTCTCTCCTGCTGCTGGTGGAGAAAACCATGTGTCTGTTTAGTGGCATGCTGGCTTACTCTTCCACCAGTAGACCTTCAAACTGACTTGAGTGTTACCTTTGATACCATTCGGACTTTCTTTCTCTTGGCTGCTAGCAGGCAGTGCACGTGTCCGCCCAAGTCTCGTACTGGGTATAAATCTGTCTCTCTTCTAGCAGCAGCCTATATCACAAACACCAACTGGAAATGACCTCTTGCTTTTGACATGTAAATCAACAAAAACAACTTGTGCATTTCAATGCCTTATTTGGGACATGCAACTGTTCTCTAATAGTCCAAGAAGACATCTCTTTGCTACAGAGTAGCCATATGGAACCCAAAAATAAAGTTCAAATTGAAAAGGTATCTCCTATCTTAGTCTCCTTCCTTCCTTCAGTAATTCTTTTGCAAAAAGATGCCAATGAGTTAAATGGGGAAAAGAAGAAAAGAAACAATGGAGTCAGATATCTAAACCCTTATCCCCACAACCTATGAAACTAAAAACAAAAATAACCAACCAAATCTTCTGTTCGCCATAAAAATATGGTTATGATTACAATCAAATGTTTATAAATAAATAAAATTTAGTTTTCCTTCTAGACAGGTTGCCTTGTAAGTAAGCTGACCGGCCATCGCTGAGGGCAACCCAAAGGCTCTCTTTTCAATAGCTACTACACTGAGGAGTCTGGGAGGTTGCTACTCTTTCCTCTTGAATTGCTCCACTTACTTTTGATCCATACCTTAAGTTGATGAGTGTTAAGCAAGGAGGCATCAAGTACTTTTTTTTTTTCTAGTTTTTGGTATGACTTGACTGGGATTAAGCTCTGGTCTCCCAGACTTTTGGCAAACACGCTAACCATTATGCCAATGGGCCAGTAATGGTCAGCTAAAAAAAGAACATTTTGTAAGCCATATCAAAGTCTCAAAGAAACCGTATAATTGTGTATGAATTATTAGTATCAAATTTTAGCTTTATATAACCCATAAAGAGTTGCTATGCTCTTAAACAAATAAAATCAACCAAAATCCATGTCTGGTATTATTTTGATTATTTTATTAAACTTGTTTAATGTGAAAAGATTAGTTTCACTGCTTCCCCCTCCCCCCAAAAAATGTAGGATTATTTTCAAAAATTATTTATTCCTTTGACAAAATTTGTTGAAATGAAACTAACTTCCTGAGGAAGTCGATTGGGCGGGTGGGTAGTGGTTATCCTGTTTTACTTGAATGATGTGAAATTTTCATTTCACTTCTAACTTGATGATTTAATTAATAACTTTAAATAAGCAGACAGAGAGAGGGGGGGAGAAAGAAATCAATCATAAAAAAAACTCGTATTGGTTTACTTGAGTTAATTGGCTCTGTCTGTGGAAAGTGTCCTTTTGACTCTTTCATCATGTGACATCGAATACTTAATAGTTTTTGCTCTCTCTCTCATTTAGGTGTCATTTGCAAATAGATATTTATGAATATTTTCTGACAACTCCGGTTGTGCTTATTTTTTATTTATTTCTAAAAAAATCTCAATCATCATATCTTGAAGATGTTATTTGTTGGTTTTCCCTGTCAGTAGGGCCGAAAATATACTGCCTGCATAACTAGCAGAGGGGTAAGATTGCTTTTACTTCTATTCCATCCCCACAAAAAAAGAAAAATGTCTTGAGTATGACACTAAACTGAATCCAGCGGTGAGAGGGTCCAGTGTGGCATTGTGGGGTCTTAAAGAAAGTTTGTGAAGGTACAGATGAGATGATAAGTTTGCATAAGGTAAAGAAAAGAGTCAGACTCATGGTCTCGGAAAAATACCACTCACTTTATCAGTGTTGCAACTTCTCTCTGGACTAGTCTCAAAAACAGGGAGATGTGAAGTGGTATTCTCCAAATCAATTTTGGTGAAAAACACTCAGGGTAGAAAACATTAGAAAATTTATTACTTAAAATTTTTGCCTTCAACAAGTTTCCAGACTTTTCTGTAGAAGCATTTAAAATTGTCATAGACTCTTGATTGCTAGACATCTTATGAGATGACTGACCAATTTTTATGATTTCAGGTTCAAATGAACAGCTACAGCAGAAATTGGAATACACCCTACTAAAGCCTGATTGTCACAGCTGGCGAATTTCAAAAATGCATTCTGAACGATATGCGATAAAATTCTATTTTAAACTTGGAAAAAAAATGCCACAGAAACAACGAATGGAATGCTTCAGACTGCTTTTCGACCATTTTGCATGAATCGAGCATCAGTTTTTGAGTGGCATAAGAGATTCAGGGAAGGCAAGGGAGTCTATGAGGGATGATGAGAGGTGTGGGAGGAGTAAGGAAGTCAATACACCAGAGTTGACTGGCCAAACGGTTAGGGTTACTATGTAGAGGTTTTAATGGACTTCAGGAAGAGATTCCTTGGGAAGAGGCCAGCACTCTTCAAATCGGGTCAGTGGCATTTCCAGCTGGACAATGCACCAGTCCACAACTCCATCCTTGTCACAGACTATTTGACCAAAATGGGCATCAAGACAGTTCCTCACCCTGCCTATAGTCCAGACCTTGCTCCCTGTGACTTTTAGTTATTCCCTAAGCTCAGAGGCTGTCATTATGAGACAGTTGAGATGAAAGAGGTTGGGACGAGGGTCATTGACATACTCACACAAGAGGACTTCCATGGGGCCTTCCAGGAGTAGTTGGAATGGTACAAGTGCATTGCAGCCAGAAGAGATTACTTGGAAGGGGACTAGAGTTTCATGTGTGTACTATCAATAAAAGTGCTCATACGAAAAAAAAGTCTGGAAACTTGATGATCCTTGTAAAACCCTATTAAGACCACATATAGAATATTGGACACAGGCCTAGCTCCAGTGTGCCGAATTAGATCTAAAACAGCAATAGTATTAATAATTTTATGATTGAATTGGATGGTTTCAACGCAGAAGTTATTATTGTTAGAAATGAACTTAACAATCGAAGTTGAAATTCTGGATAAGGCTGTTAGCATTTCACTTAATGCTTCCTTAGAAAAAGTATGAATCTTCTTCTCACCTGCAGCTATGAGTAAATAGTAGAGTAGACTGGGCTCTTTAGCCTTGGTTAAGGCAACCAGTCTAGGAGAAAGAAAAATCTGAATTCCAAACCAGGAGGTGGTGGGGGGTTCCAATCTGTGTGTGTGTTTGTATGTATTCAGTGTATGTATATATATATATATATATATATATATATATATATATATACTTCAGCCTTGGTAGGTAAGCAAACTAATCTAGGAGAAGGAAAACCTGAATTCAAAAACAAGAGGATCATGGTACTAGTGGTTTTTGAGCCGTCACATAGATTTTTGAAATGGAGTCCCTCAGTAAAAGCCTACAAAATTGCTCAAGAAAACAGAAGAAAAACATCAAATTGCTAACATCATCTCCCCACAACACCTCTGTAGAAGTGGTTAGAAAATACATACAGAGACACACACATTTTATATATATATATTATGTGTATGAGACTGTTCGATATTGATCAAGTGATTTTTTTTGTATTGCTATCAGTCAACTCATCCAAAGTTGCCGAGAGGGGTAGGAAGAGAAGGAAGAACATTGATGTTTGACAGAATGGATGAACCAGGCTGAAATGCCAATTTATTCATATAACTCAAATAAAGTAATTTTCTTCAAACTTGTATTGATTAAAAACCAACACCACTGCTTTTCCCCCATCTCCTTTTCTTTCTTTTAGTTTTATTCATGTTTGAATGTATTGCTGCCCCATATGTTTTTCTAATTGAAATTTCCTCCTTTTCTCCCTTCTCTTATTCTTGGCTACTAAAACAAAAAAAATAGTTAAAACTATTTTTTTTTAACACTGAAAATAACTCGGCATACAATTATCTAACAACCATTTCTTATGTTTAAAATCATTATCTCTTAAAGGAAAAATACAAAGATCATTTTGCGATAACAAATAGGGTTCTGTACTGTCTATATATCAAGATAACATTTTTGTATGTCTCTGTCTGTCTCTCTCAACTTTGATGCTCCAATGTCTCTTTGTATCTCTCTTACTGCCTCTCTCTTCTTCTATGTTTCCATGCCTATCTTACTCTTCCCTTCTATATTTCCATGTCTTTTCCTCTGCCTTTGTGTCTCCATGCCTCTTTCTCTCTTTGCCTTCGTGCCTCTTTCTCTCTCTGCCTCTTTCTCTCTCTGCCTTTGGACGTCCCTCTCTCTTTCTCTCTCCCTCTTTCTCTCTGTCTCCCTCTCTCTTTCTTTCTCTCTCTCCCCCTCTCTCTTTCTCTCTACCTTTGTGCCTCCATGTGTCTTTCTCTCTGCCTCTCACCCTCCATGTGTCTTTCTCTCTCTGCCTTTGTGCCTCCTTGCTTTTGTGTCTCTGTCTCTATTTGCCTCCATGCTATTTTTTCTTCCAGGAGTGTAATTTTTATTAATATTTTTACAAATATTCATGTAAGAGATCGTATTGCAGTAGATTTTAGAAGTATAAAAAAAAATACTCTTTGATTTAAATGAGAACAATTAATCTGCTTTGCAATTGGATTGTAACTTTTGAATCTTAACAACCTCATAGGGCCAATTACATATTGAACCTTTCAAACTACAATTTAATTTTCTACCACTTAAGCTAAACCTCCTAACTATTTTATTAAGTATTTATGTTGTGGATCATGTATATACTCACTTGGTTCTTGATAGTTTCCTTTTTGGCAGTTATTTTAATTCTTTTTTTAAGATCAATGTTTATAAGTCAGTGTCTTCAAAAAAAATCTCTTTTCTCCTGGGACTTTCTGTTCTATTGTTTACAATTTCTCATTGCTAAAAATATGGAATTCTGTGTCACTCTTGAACAAATATTTTTTCTCTACTAAAGACCGTTGACAATTTCTAGCTACTGAAAATATGGAATTGTCTATCAGTCTTTTTATTAAATGTTCTTTCAGTACTAATGACTGAGATGAAAGTAAAAATCTTCATTGCCAATACTCTGATGTTATAACAAAGACAATTAGCTTTATACATATGAAATACATGAATTAATCTATTGCCTAAAGATGGAAAAAAAAAAATTTTTTAAGCATAATCTCCTTTCTTACTAATGCACTTAATTCAGTCATGAATATCAATCACATAGCTCAAACATTATACAGTGAAAATTCCAGATCAAATGTCAGCTAATAAGTCATCGATCTTTTTGCATTGACCATTGATGGATTTGGTAATTGGTTAGTTTTTTTGTTGTTTTTTTTTTTTAGATATAACAACCCTTGTAGGTTTTTCAATGTCAAATCCTGTTTATATATATATATATATAAACAAAACACTAAAAAAGTTAATTATCGAACTTAACAAAAAAAAGAAAATAAATAAAAGTTAAATTACCATAATTCCAACTGATGGTGAAATTATAAAAATAAAATAAATAAACAATTAAAAAAACGGAAGTTAAAAAAAACGAGGAGATAACTCTGCACCCCCCCCGTGTCTATTCAGATTTATTTTATCCATAAGATCTGAAGAAGTCCTGTTATATTTTTCTTCGTGTTTTTGGTTTTACATCAGAAACACAAAACAGGATGGAAATAAATTTATAATCCTAAAGTAACCGGTCTTTGGTTTTTTTTCTTTAAAGAAAGTATATATATATATATATATATAGAAAGAGATTTATAAGTGAATAGTTTGTAGGTAATTTTATTTCTAAATGATTTGTTAGTCCATATGTTAGCATACAGTTAATGGTTTCAAGTATGACTATCTAACATTAATCAATGTATTTAATATTAATGTGAAGAAATGTACACAAGAAAGTATGACGTTATACAGCATTGCATCAAATGGCAAAACTTTTCTTTTTTTTTTTTTTTTTTTTTTTTTTAGTTATATGAAACCAAAAGAATAAATGATAGCATTATAAAACAGAATAGTTGATTCTTCAAGTATACAACAATCTAATAACTAAGTAGAATTGATTTTCTGTATTTATTTTAGGGTTTGTTAGGCTGGGCCTGTTAACTTGAAGCTTAAACTTTGGGTAGCGTTTCATATAGTACACAACACTGTGACATCATACCTTACCATGTTCCTTTTTTCACATTCCAGAATCCAATTCTTAACAAGTACCATGTTCTTAGTTCTAAGGCCAGGTCAGCACTACCTCCTCCATGCACTTTATTTAGGACTCTATATTGAATCTGAGGTCAGGAGAAAAGATGGAGGCATAACATTACCATCACTAGTGACCACTCCAAACTCCATGATCCTATTTATCCAACCCCTCCACTCGGGCATGATATGACACAAGGTCAATTTTTAAGTTGAGTTTAACAGGTTTGAATTCAGAGTTTTCCTTCTCCTAGACTAGTTGCCTCACCAAGGTTAAAGAACCTAGTCTGTCCTACTATTTACCCATAGCTGGAGGGAGAATAATTGGATTTATACCTTTCCCAAGGGTATTAGTGTTATGTGAACTGCAATCAGCCTGGTCCAGGATTTGAACTCGTGTCGCCGTGTCCATTTCCTACGGCGATAACCATTACACCACAGGCACCTCCAAACTCCATGATGTTGACTGGGTGTTTGCTTTTCATGACTATCAGCATATCTTGTAGGATTTCTCTCATCTGAGAAAAAGCAAAGCATATTCAGTTGGAGTGGACACATGAGTTGGTAGAAAAGCTTTGCAGCAGAGTCTTTCCAGCTTGTGATAAGAATTGGCTCTTTCTCATCTTATAGGAAAAATACCGAATGTCTTCATGCACTACCTGTCTTAAAAGAAATTCAAATGCACCCATTTTCCTGGCTATGAACCTGATTGACTTTCTGAGATCATTGTGAATTATGGCCTGGATCTTAACAAGAAAATTGGGAGTTCTTTTCTTCTCAGAATAATCAGAGTGAGGCTCTTGAGTTGTCCTACCTTTGGAATTATCATTGGAGTCATCCCACTCATTTCAAATCCTCTGCACTGTCCTCAGATTGACTCTGAAACATTCTGAAATTTTCATATTGGAGCTTGCAGCATAAACGCCAAGCAGTACAGTATGTTTTTCATGAATTTTTTGGAGGACTGAATAGTGCTGTTTTCCATACAGCCAGTGACCAACTGATTCTTGTTAGCTGCACAGTTGACAAAATCTGAAACAAAGGTCCCAAACTGATAATGTAGAATGGCAACAATTTACCCATCACAGTCTATGTATGTATACACAGGGAGAGAGAAGGATTTATGTCACAGATGCGACGGTCAGGAATTTGAATCAGATAATGACTTACCTTATCATCACCATAAAAGAACTTGTCTTTGTCTGGTGTACAAAGCGTTAATGCAAGGAGAAAACTAGTATGTGCTGGCACTGCAATATTTATGCATATTGACCACATGTGACCAGCATGCTTTGCCAACTATAAAAGAAGGGCATAGTGAGGGTTGGCCGAGAACTCTTTTGCCCCTGAGGCATAGATTAATAACGAAGACGGTGTTGTTGGTGAACAATTCGAAAGACGGTTCGATACAGTGTCTCCCCAAGGAGAGTTCAGCAAGTAACTGAATTCCAGTGATGGATTGCCTCTCTTTGGTGTTGCTTTGTTGTTGTTTTGTTTTGTTTTTTGCTTCCCTTTCTCTCTTCACCTTTCAATTTATTGATTTTAATATTTTTGTCTTTTTGTCTGCATTCTTACTACCTAATTATTTTGCCTCTTGAGCTTGAAGATGTACATTTAAATCTAATTAGTAATGATAGTGACTCATTATTTTTTTTTTTAAATGATCAATTTTTTTTCTGTTAAAATTTGTATATTCATATCCTGTATGATTAATTGCAGCAATATGGCTCCTCTTTGTAATATAGCCATGATACGGATATGTAAAACATACATATATGTAAAATGTTCTGATACGTAGAATGTTCACATGCATAGGAATCCCGAAACACTGACTTTCTTTAGTTCAGGTACGAAACTTTATTAACTTTTTTTGACTTATGGTTTTTTCGACATGAGGAGAGAGAGAGAGACACACACAATTTTTACTATGCTGACTGTTCCATCTGATCCCACCATGCGCGGCACATCTCGTAGACCCAACTGGACTGGCCTCGCCCAGGTCCAAAAATCAACTCGCCTTGTCTAGGTCTAAAAATCTCAACTGACTGGTTTTTTTTTCAAAAATCACCCAAAATTCTCAGCCCATCGCTTCTGGGCATGACGTCATTCACATCCCCTGTCCCATTTCCGATCCGGGGGTTTTATTGTGATTGTCACATCCTCCCCGCACGAGCGTGAACACCTGCGCTCAATGTGTGCCCCTACCCGTGCACTAAGCCGAATAGTTCTAAGCCTAACTAAACTGAAAGTTTTGATATAACCAACGAAAAATGATAATATAAAAAAAATCCTTCCGCAATTATATAACATCTTTGGTTATTATTATTATTGTTATCATGAAAAAGAAATAAATGCTTACAAACTTCTCTGATTTCAGTAAGTATACACTACCCAATTTGCTCATTCAACAACAAAACATTTTGCTCTGTATAGGAGGAGATCAAACTCATCTTGATTATTGATGTAGATGTTGTGGGGAGTTTTAAAAAAAAAAAATTCTTTTTAATAGATGGAACTTGTATTTAATTTTTGGAAACAGAATTCAAATAACTTTTCTTCACAAAATTTTTGTATTTTGATAAGGGTGATGGTTCCACTTAGGTATCTGGTCTAATTTCCTATATGGAACAAGAGAATCTCTTGAGGTGGGAGCTAAACTTTGCTTCTGTTTTCTTTGCCCAGTTAGCTGGGGCTCTAGAATACACCAACTGCATCTCTGCAGAGGGGTAAGACCCTCCTAATGAGTGTCCTCGTTATGACACTAAACAATCTGATAGTGAGGTTCCAGTGATGCTGGCACTTTGGGGAATGCAGAGTACTCCTTCATTGCCATCGCACCTAGGTCCACTGTGGTCTGGATAGGGTCCTATCTATGGATCAAATAGAACTAAAATGCATATTTATGCTAAACTGAACTACTTGAAATAGAACTGTTTTGATATATAAACTGAATACTTATGCCAAACTGAATTGTTTGAAATAGAACTGTTTGACTAAACTGAATAGCTTGAAAAAGAAATGTTTTTGACAATAAAGCTTTGTACTAATGCTAAACTGAAGTGTTTGAAATAGAACTGATCATTTATATAAAAATGGAGTTGGCATTAAATAACCTACAAAGGTTGATATGTCATAAAACCCAAACAACCAAACCAAGCTACTGTTTTCTGCTGTGACATCAAAGTTCTATCAAAAATCAATAATGTTTCAATTAGATGTTTTTCAACTTGGCTCCCCTTCTCTTCATTTGTAAAGATGGCCGTGCAAAATTGATAAACGTCGTCTTCATCTTGTCTTACTTGTCCTTTTTTATCACCTTTTTCTTCTCCTTTGTCTTTTTTTTTTTCTCCTCAGGACTGTGACTCTGTATTGAGTGAGTTCAAGCTCAAATCACACTATTACATTCACTTGGGAAAAGTATTAACCCTCATATACCTGCTAGCTACTGGTTAAATAGTATCTGTGTTGTTCTTCTCCAAGGATAGCTTTGGCATTAAATAACCCACAAAAGTTGATATGCCATTAAACAAAGACACCAAACCCAATCCTCCTCTCCTATTTCTTCTCCTTTCCCCTGCTTCTTCTTCCTATTCCAGACTCACCAATATGTCTATTCTTTTCGTCTTCTAACATGTAATTTGCAGTTGGAGTCCTAATGCACTAGTCGTTCAAATAGATGAAATTTATTACAAAAGCTACATTTCAAGTTTAGAGAAAACATTTTTCTCTTATATTTTTATTGGTTTATTCATTTACTTCGACAGAGGGGCAGTTGTGTGTGAAGGCAGTTGGAATAATAGGGGCTGTTTATATCCCACTATCAAATCTATCAAAACTTAACTTCGATATGTGTGCAGCATGTAAATTATCCTGCACAAAGTTCTGTGATATACGTCTTATCTGGATTCTCTATAACATCCCTTCCCACGTCTCTCTCTCTCTCGTGTGTGTGTATATATATATATATATATATATATATATATAAATTTTACTGTGCGCTTCACATTTGTACTTGTATTTATTGTATGATACTAAATTCCATCTGGTGGTGAGGTTCCTGTTTTGATGAGTGTGAAGTACCTCTTTGTTGCCATTACTCCCAGGCCCACTCTGACCCATTATGAAAGTACCTATTATGGTCTCATCTTTTGGTCAAATAGATCTGTTTGTAAATTATTTCTATCAGATAGGAATGCTTTCTTTGTTTAATAGCATATCAACCTTCATGGGTTATTTAATGCCAAAGGCATCCTTGTAAAAAAAAAAACAGTAATAGCATTATGTAACCTATAGCTGAGGAAGGGATAAAAGGGCTGATACCGTTCTGAAGGCTACGAGTCTGAAAGTGAATATAGTAGTGTGATTAGATTTTAATCTCGCTCTGATGTTGCTGTTAGATGGGAATACTTGATACCATATAAAATGATTATAGATAAATAAAAAAAGGTAATTTTAAGAAAATGCATTGAAAATGGTGTTGGAATTACTCTCAACCATTTACTATTTAATCAAATTTTAGCATTGAGTAATTCATAAGGAGTTGAAATATATTAAAAAAATAAACTAAACCTTTTACTTTAAGAAAAAGGGAGGGTAATGGGTAGAGGGTTTATTATTTAATTCTTGGATTTTTTTTTTAATTTATTTATTTATTTTTTAAATAAAAAACAGAGTAGGGTTTCATGCGAAATATTCAGAAAGCAACAGAATTATCTCAAGATCAACAATTATGTTTATATAAAGAAAAAAAAAAGTGTAGCTCACAGCTAACTGTTTTTTTATCTTTTGATTTTTGCATCCAACCACAAAATTGTATTGCATAAAGAGTAAATTGTCTGACCAATTAGTCACGGTACATTTGACAAGAAGTGGAAAAATGGTAGCTGAAGGGACATCTTTGTCGAGAATAGATATCATTTCTACTCTTGGCATTGATTTTGCCTTCTGTCAAAGGTGGACCTATTTCCAATGAGTACACAGACCGATTGAGTATCAACCCAAAATACTTTCAGTTCTATTAATTTCCTGCTTTGTTCTTGGGTGGTCATAATAGCTGTGAGTCACTCTCATGATGAACTACTTTTTTTTGCTTTCTTGTGTAGGTTAACAAGGACGAAATTAAATGAGAATTTTTTTATTTTTTCCTCTTTCTCAATATTCCCTGGAGTTTCTTGAAGAATTTTGAAAATATTGATATTTTTGAGCATATAGTGTCTATATAAATCCATGCCTAATGATTAAAAAAAAAAAAAAAAAAAAAAAAATTCATTTTTCAGTAAAATGTTCCTTGTCAGTAGTCTGGTCGAACACTTCATGTAGATCTCAGAAGTTGAACAATATACATTGAAAATTTCAGATCAAAATTCAGCCAATAATTGTGTCAGAATATGGACTTAATGATTCTCATGTGTGTAGATGCATGTATATATGATATGAGATGAATTAGGGTCATTCTGTGAAGATTATCATGTAAGTGTGTGTGTATATAATTTTGTTTTCTTTTTTTCTTTTTTTTTTTTAAATTTGTAGATTAGAAAAGACATCCTACATATATGGATTTCTTCAATTATTTTGTAAATTTTTGGTAATTTTCTCAAAGAGCACTTTGGTTTCTTTAATATTTTAAAAATATTTTTAGATTCATATGCATTTATTTAAACACCATATATATTCATGTATGTGTGAATATTGTGTTACAGCAGTTTCCCATATGATTAAATCTCTTGCATAGCAAATTTGTACCAGAGAGTTTAAATTTCTTGCTGGCTTAAAAGCCACATCTCTTCATGGCATGGTTAATTTTTATTTTACAAAATTATTTTGTGCAATGAGTATACTTGAATTTGAAGTGGCAGTCATTGCATATATATGCATGCATATATATATATATATAGTCATCCACAGACAGATCTGTTTCGTTCTATCAGAACTCATCAGTGTGGCTAGACATATTAGCTTCCCATAGCTGGGATCAAAACCCGGTTGACTCAAACGCCAATCCAAGCTTCCAACCCTTCGGCCACGAGGAGCTAGTAGCATTGAAGTAAATTTTAAACGGTTATGAATCACAATTACTATTGTTAACATACATCCATTTAATGGCTACCGAGATCTCAATTCATATATGAAGAGGCTTGCAATAAACGCTAATGGCAACACGATTACTTCATTCACCGGAAAACTCAACCCTACGGGGGTAGGGGAATATCTCTCTCTCTCTCTCTCTCTCTCTCTCTATATATATATATATATATATATATATAGATAGATAGATTTGGCATTAGATAAGTTGTAAGGGTTGGTATGCCATAAAATTCAACCAACCGTTAAAAGGACTAAATATATGCAATAGAAATTATTTTGCTTTTCTTTTTCTTTTTTGCATAGTATTTCTATTTTTCTACTCATAAAACCACACGATTCCAAGCAAATTGTTTGTCTGTTCAAATACTTATGATTAGTATTGTGTGTGTGAATATTTGATGTATTTTTCAAGGCTCATTAATTACGTACAAGCAGTTGAATTTTATTCTTTTTTGAAGACTTGGAAATGTCAGCACCTTAAAGAAACCTTCCAGAAATAGTTTGTCTTCATTTATAATTGATACTTCTGAAATTTGCTCCTGCCATTCATCACCTGGGACTATTTTTGCTTATTTCCTCTAGTATATTATTTTAAATAACACTTCCTGGGAAATGTCCGACTTCCTATGACAAGCAGAACCATTTCCAATATCCACGACATCAATCCAGAAATTTTTGCTTTCAACGCAGTACTGTGTTTCCTTGAACAACTCGCACCACCAAAGCTCCGTTTCATCTTTTGTAATGGTTCATGTCAAGTTTGGATTTATTGTCAGCGAACAAAAGTAAACTTATAGATTCTTGAAATGATGGATGACTTTACTTTTCACACCCTCATTAAGTAATATGGCTTATTTGTGGGTGCCATTCAGAGACAGTGAAAATTGTGACATTTGAGACATTCTTGATAACATTGTCCCTATCAAGAATTCATATTGCAAGCATTAAAAAAAAAAAAAAGCTATCAAGTTTAAAAAGAATTATTAGTATTAGATAGGAATTTTTGAAATGGTACAACTATGTGCATATTAATTGTGTTTGATAGGAATACTTGATATAGTATAACTGTGCAAAAAAAGAACGTTTCTTAGGTAACAACTGCATAAAAAATGTATTGTAACATTTACTATAATGTCACAGTTCAACATGTTAACCGCTATGCTGTGGGACTCGCCCACCGTGCCTTTGAAGAAAGTATAAAGAACATTAATACAGCACAATTTTTTTCATCTAGACAGAAGAAGAATTCCAAGCTTTAGAGTCTAAGACTTCTCTTACATGGACCTCCCAGAACTCAAGTAAAAAGTAAAGTTGCTGACCACAATCAAGGGTAATCTGAAGGCTCCCTTTTCAATAGCTACTACACTGAGGTGTAGGGAAGGGTGCTACCCCATTCCCTAGATTGCTCCACTTTACCCTTGATCCATACCTTATAATGCTGAATGTTAAGCAAGGCGGCATCAAGTACCTTTTTTTTTTTTTTTTTTTTTTTTTTTCATTTTTGGTATGACTAGAATCTGGGATTGAACCCAGGTCTGTCGGACCATTGGCAAACACTCTACACATTAGACCAATGATGATTTTTTTTTTTTAATACTGACCCTTGACCATACTATTATCAAAGATTTCAGTTTATGATGGATATTAGAAAATTAATGCTTTAATCCTTCTCTTTCTACTTTGTTTGTTAAAATCTGCCGACCTCTCTAATTTGTTTAGCTTGTCTTTAGATGCAACTATAAACATGCATCTATATACATACATACATACATATGCACTAACTATGCCCACACACACCCATACAGATACACTTGCACTCATGAGTATATATAAGTACATATATATAATCATACAGACATACTTGCACCTAAATATATATGCATTGCTGCACCTGAAAATGTGCACCCAGAATTAGAAGACCTTATAGTGTTATTATAAGAGTAAATTTCAGATATCTGGTTAACTGATACCCAGAAGGAATAGACATTTCCTTGTAAACAAATAAAAAAGGAAAATTGCCGTCCCCATCATATAATTTTCAAAATTAAATACAGAGAAAATGTTTCTAATAAAATGCACATATATCAAAATAGGATAACTTTAGGATCCTCCCCCCACCACCAAAAAAAGTGGGGGTACTATTCTCAAAAAAAAATGTCAAGCAGAAAAACTGTTCAAAATAAACATACATCAAAACACGATCACATTTTGATTGAAGGAAAAGGAAGATGTACTGTATCAACCCTAACCCTCATACAAGAAGTATTAGGATCCAACCTAGCCTTATAAGAAGGAAGGCACAAATGGCTAAGTCAGTACCTTTACAATTGATCTACAATTGACTTAAACTAAAAGATAGATATATCAATAGTTGAGCAGCTAGGAAATTACAAATGCAGAAAGCATCAGAGTATGATGCTAAACTGCAGCTGATAGGTTTCAGTTTTAGAGATCTGGGGATTGTGGTGTACCCCTTCATTGGCTCGACTCCCAGGTTGACTATGACTGGGAGTGATAGTACTTGTGCGGACAACATCTATGAGTCAAATATTCATTGAAAAATTATGAGTATTTTATTGAAACATGTGTAAAAATCACTCAAGCAACAACTACCCCCAAAATGCTAATATTTTCGAGATTCTGTCCTTGTAAAACATAAAATAACTCTAGATGAACTGATATGCCTTTTAAAATTAATGAAGGAATCAAGATTCCTCATTGTATCAATGAATATTTAATATTTCTTTATCTACCATAAGGGGGTGTCCTTGTGGTGTAATAGTTAAAGCGATGGACTGCAGAATCGTAGTACGCGAGTTTGTACTCCAGTCGCGCTATTACGTTCCCTTTCGGGCAAATACCCTTGGGAAAGGTATAAAACCCCTTATCCTCCCAGCTACGGGTTAAATAGCACCACTACTGTTCTTCTAGGAGAATAGCTTTTACATTAAATAACCTACAAAGGTTGATATGCCATTAAACAAAGAAACCAAACCATCTACCATAAATTGAAATGTACAAGTCAATCCGGCGTATAAGTCGACCTCGATTTTTAGCTCAAAATTTTAAATTAAAACTATGTCCACTTTATTGGCCAACCCCCAAACATACAGTAAGCTACTCGTAAACAGAATACCATTTATAAAGAAAAAGAGAGGAAGAGATATATCAATTGATAAATATTGTGATTCATATACATATGCCCCAAAACTACTAAAACATTTCTCTTGACTAATTTCTCTTTGTTTTAAACGTTTTTATTTTAAGAAGTTTTATTCCATTTAAAAGTTAAAGGGAAGTTCACTTTTGGGCCCCCCTCCTCTACTTCTATTAAAATTGCAAATGTTCTGGCATTAGGAGGCATTGTGCTGCAATCTTAAATACCTTTCATTCTTTCTAAATCATTTTGGTACTGCACAATGGCTAGCATTCAACGAATAACCATTTGCCTGCCTCCTTTCAGAAAATTCTCTTCAGTATGCAACCGGAAAGCCAACTTTGGAAAATCTTCATGGTTTCGTTGTTGATCCAAAACTCATTATTCGATTTGTCTTCGGATTAAAGTTTTATTGACAGGGAAAAATGCAAATTTTTCTTGACTGAATATGAAATTGGTTGGAACCTAATGGCTATGCTGACAATTTTCAAACTCTTAAAATGCTTTCTCTCTTCCTGCAAAAATGACTTATTGTAAAGTGCATTTTATGTGTATATATGGCCACTGGAGACTTGAATTACTATTTGCTTTAAAGGAATCCCCATCGCTCACTACATATAGATTATTCATTTCAACCTGTTACCAACTGCAAGACAGGTTTTATATGAAACTAACAAGCTTCATTGTATGAGTTATGTTTATTATTCAGCTTCTCACTGTGAGGAGTACATTTTATGTCACCTTTTGGCTTAAAATTTATTGAAATTAAAACTGCAAATATACAAAGCCTTAGAAAGATGTTAACAAGTTAAAGTAGAAATAAGATAGCTTTGAGATTTTAACAGGAGCAATAAAAACTCGGATCAATGTTCAGGTGATGTTAGTTTTATGACTTTCATGGGAGAAACTGTTTAAATGTGGACTTCCTGTAAAGAAGATTTAAAAGATTTAAAGCTTTGTATAATGCCATTATTACTACTAATAGTATTAATCCACTAGTTTTTATCTACGAGATATCTGTACTGAGTATGAAGTTTTGTCATGATGTATAGGAAGTTAAGTGTTAAGAATATAATGGCATTTTTTTCTATTGATTTTAACAGCACATCAACTTGTCTGGGGTTATTTTATTCCTAGAAATTAGCAAATCGTCTACATTTATATTTACATTTTTTGGGTGTAGTTTCTTGAGTTTTTTGGCGCACAGTTATAGGATATCAAGTTTTCCTATCGAATATAAATAATTTGCAAACAGATCTATTTGACCCATAGACTGGACCCAAACAGGTACTCCCACATCAGGTCAAAGTGAACCTGGGAGTAATGGCAATGAAAAGGTACTCCACACTTGCCAGAGCTCCAGAACTGGAGCCTTACTTCCAGATGCTGTCTAGTTTTCATACCAGGGCACATCTTTTTGTGAGGATTTTACCACCCTGCAGGTGATAAAATTAGCATTTTCTTAGCCATACTGTCATGGCAATGTGTTTTTGGAATAATTTTATTTTTTAAATGTATATCATGACATTATTAGTGTTGCTGTTACTACTACTACTACAGTTTAAATGGATCAATATTTGAATAGTGTTAATCCAACAGTTTTTATCTACAAGATATGACATTTTTATAGATGAAGTTTAATCATTATATACTGGAAGTTAAGTGTTAATAATCTGGTTGTCTTTGATAGTTTTTGAATATTTTTTTAGCTGTATATAATGCCATTGTTGTTACTACTACAAGAAAGTGGTGAATATTTAAATAGTAATAATCCTGTAATTCTATCTGCAAGATAATTGTACTGAGAAGTCGAGTAAATTGTTTATCTTGAAAGAAATTGGATAAAAAAGGTGGGGAGTTAAGTCTGCTGATTTTTACCGTAGTTTATTTGACTCTGCTAAGTTGCTTAAATATAACCCAAAAGAAAGGTTAATTAAATTATCTATGACATAGTAAATTTTGTCATTAATATTAGAAGTTAGTGCATTTTTACAGCTTCCAACTCCTACTCTTACAGTCCTACTTGTGATCAGAGCTCTGCTCTGAAGTCTTCAGTTTATGAGCAAAGTATAGTTTCAGTCATTCCTCAACCAAATGCAACATGAAGCGCATTCTCATCAAATGTACCAACCTTGCCCATAGAAAAAAAACCTTCTATAGTGCAAACAAAATGAAGGAACTGTTCCAAAAAATTGAAATAAATGTGATATCATTTCTAAAAACAGTGAAGTGACACACAAAAATCTAAAGGAATATACAATAAGACCAAATTACTTCTATAAACCCTTTCTTTACTAGATATATTCTAACAAACTTATCCCTTCCCCAACCTGTTACCAAAAAAAAATTTTTTTTTAATTTTTTTTCATGATTCCCTACAAATAAGCTAATGAAAAACAAATTACCAACTAATTATCTAAAGTTCATCATTAATTCCTAAGACCTCTCCTTTGAATTTCTTTTCAAACTTATTTTCCTCAACTCAATTCAGCATTAAATGACTGATGAGGTTGATATGCCATAAAACTAAACAAACAAACAAAATCAACTAAATATATTTTTTGTGTGTGTGGTTTGCCTAATTAATTCTATATCTGCTATTTCATTCAAACAAGCCCATTGGCATAATAGTGTTCCCCGATAGTCTAGGAGACCAAGGTTCAATCCTAGGTTGAGTCATACCAAAGACAAAAAATGGTACTTGACGTCATCTTGCTTAGCACTCAGCATTATATGGTTCGGATTGAGGGTAAAGTGGCACAATCCAGAGAAAAGAGCAGCATCCTATTCTCCAACTCGGTGTAGTAGCTATTGAAAAGGGAGCCTTCAGGTCATCTTCAACTACGGTTAACCAACTTATTTCATTCAAAAGAAAATGTGCTGACCAAAACCTTCTGAAAGACAATCAGAAAAAGAATCCTCTTGTCTGTCAATCTTAAATCTCATGGAATCTCCAAATTGATGAAACCTTTTCCCCTAAACTTAGCAAATCTGACATATCTGCTTTTTCTCTACAGCCAGAAAGATTATTAAATAATGACATCCTTAATATTTCTGCTATTTATAAAACTTTAGGATTTTTTTTTTTAATAAAAGCCATCAAATAAACCAATTATCAACCAGCAATGGTATTATTTGCTGCGCTAAAAAGAAAAAAAAATCTTAGCAGGTTATCTGCCCTTGTTCAAACACTACGATGTCAATTTTGTGAAGTCACTTAATGTTATGAGAGAGTAGGAGTATTAGATACCATGTGTTCTGTTGGCATTCACATTTTGCTCTACTTAGTGTATTGAACACAGTTGTGTGGAAATTTACTAAGCTATTTTTTGCTTAGATGTGGCACAAGGCCATATGAAAGGGGCACCCAATGAGACTCGAACTCACTCGTGTAGGTTTGCTAGTCGAGCTTGCTAACCATTACACCACCAGAGGCGCCTTGAACACAGTTATGTGTTACCTTAAAGTGTTCAGTTGTTTTGGGTTTGTTTTTTGTTTTTTAAACAAGGTATTAAGATAGTGGTTGATTATTTTCACGCAGTACGAATGTTTTTAGTCTTTTTTTTCTATGGAATTTTTTTCCAAGATATCAGTTTGAGTAATTTTTTTTTCTTAAATTTAAACATTGTATCATCTGGGGCTTTGTTGGGTTATCTGAATGATAAAATTGGTGTATAGAAATATATATATATATATATATATATATATATATATATATATATATATATATATATATATAAAATAAAAAAAATAAGCATATATACAAATGTCATCCAATAAAGAAAATGAATTTTTTAAAAATCAAGATCACTTTCTTTTTTTCTTTTTTAATAAATGTAAACACTTTGTTTGGAAATTAAAAAAAAAAAAAAAAAAAATTATTTTAATTGTTAAAAAAATATCTGTTTTAAGGCTCTTCAAAATAAGTAAAATAAGAATACTTAGGGTTAATCAGAAATCTGTCTCCTAAATTTTGGTGCCTGAGAAGAGAAAACCATTGAAATTTACAGAAGAATGTTGATGTCTATTGAGAAGCATGTTTTAGTCAAATGGGCTAAACATGGGTTGGGTACGATGAGCCTGAGTCAAGAAGACAGTCCATGAAGTGGAAAGACACTGACTCTGTTAAAGAAAAGGTTCCTGGTTCAGTTAAGGAGGACATGCTGACAGTTTTATAAGGCATGAAAGGACCTGTCACTATTGACTTCCTCCAAAAAGATGCAACTGTTAAACAGTGCTTCCTATTGCCAACTCCTTAGGCAGAATTGAATTTGTTTATTTGAATGACTTAAATAAATGAAAGAATAAATGTTTGTGTATGTTTATATAATTATTTAGTAAGGATTATTATTAATCAAAATTATATAATATTGTCCAAATTATTGATGAAACTTATTATTTTGGTATAAAAGCCAAGAAATAATGTTCATTGCCATCTATAAATTTGATATCTTTCCCTACCTTTTAAGATAAGTCAAGCTGCTGCTCACTTTGTGAAACTGAAATCTGTGATGCAGTAAAAAAGAATAAATTAAAAAAACACAAAAAGGAACAAACTACAAGCTGTAAAAGGATCAAAGGTGAGCTAAGATGATCAAGACATCATTTCTATCATTTCTGGGTTTTTTGTTTTATTTTGTTTTGTTTTTTTTTCATAATGAATCTAATGGAATTGTTCTGGAAATCAGAGAAAGAATGGCTAATTCTTTTTTTCAGTCAGAGAAATATTTATTGAAATAAAATTCTGTAGATTCTCAGCTTCAATTTCTTTGTAAGTGATTAATCAGTCTGCCAATAATTGTTTGTTACCATTGGGCTGTAGGCTAATCTAAAATTTTAAATAACTGTATGTGTATTTATACAAATATGTGTATATATGCCAATGATTGATTGATTGTTCTCATTGGGCTGAAGGTTCATCTAAAATTTGCAGTGTATGTGTATATATATATATATATATATATATATGCTTATATGTGTATGGACGTATATATGCAGTGCATTCAATAAGTTTCCAGACTTTTTTGTACAGGCATTTAAAATCGTCATAGACTCTTGAAAATTCAGTATGTTATTGCTATACATTTTATGAGATGACTAACCAATTTTTATGATTTCAGGTTTAAATGAACAGCTACAGCAGGAATTAGAATACACCCTACTAAAGCCTGATTATCACAGCTGGTGAATTTCAAAAATGCAATCTGGACGTGAGGACACTTTAGAAGAATGATATGAAATAAAATTCTGTTTTAAACTTGGAAAAAATGCCACAGAAATGTATGGAAGGCTTCAGACTGCTTTTGGAGCATCTTGCATGAATCGAGCATCAGTTTTTGAGTGGCATAAGAGATTCAAGGAAGGCAGGGAGTCTATGAGGGATGATGAGAGGTGTAGGAGGAGTAAGGAAGTCAATACACCAGAGTTGATTGGCCAAACGGTTAGGGTTATTATGTTGAGGTTTTAAGGGAGTTCAGAAAGAGATTCCTTGGGAAGAGGCCAGCACTCTTCAAATCGGGTCAGTGGCATTTCCACCAGGACAATGTACCAGTCCACAACTCCATCCTTGTCACAAACTATTTGACCAAGATGGGCATCAAGACAGTTCCTCACCCTGCCTATAGTCCAGACCTTGCTCCCTGTGACTTATGGTTATTCCCTAAGCTCAGTGGCTGTTGTTATGAGACAATTGAGGAGATGAAAGAGGCTGTGACTAAGGTCATTGATATGCTCACACAAGAGGATTTCCATGGAGCCTTCCAGAAGTTGTTCGAACAGTACAACAAGTGCATTGCAGCCGGAGGAGATTACTTCAAAGCGGACTAGAGTTTCATGTGTGTACTATCAAGAAAAGTGCCCACACAAAAAAAGTCTGGAAACTTATTTAATGATCCTCATATGTGTGTACCAAAGAATTGTTGAGGAATATAAAATTTTGTGTGTACATTTCATAGTATATAAATATATATGTGTGTGTGTGTGTGTATTAATAATATATTTTGTATATAAAATGTTTAGAAACTCTCGCTCAAAATAATAATAAAATATTAAAGTAAAACCATTAAAGAATTTTGAATAAATAAAATCAAATAATGAATTAAAAAAAACACTTTAAAAGAATAAATTAACAAATTGTAAAATTAATACAATTTAGCCACATGCACGACCACTCTTTTTATTGTACACCACACAATTGCAGAAAAGCCTGATGATTGCATAGGGGAGAAACTGTCACAAATCACTTAGTTGTGTCTAATTTCTATGTATTCATCAAGATTTTGCCATTAACTAATCCATAAGAAGTTGATATGTCATTAAATAAACCAAGCCAAACTAAATCTCTCATTCTGTCATAGAAGCTAGAATTAGAACCCAATGTTTTCAGTTATTGAATCATCTTTAAAAGTTAAAAGATACTCAACATCATTTGAAAGAATAAATATATATATTTATGGTACGCTTGTTGTCTGAGCGGTCTGAAACTGTCTAACGTAATGTTGGACGGGTTTCTATCCTGTCTTCAAGCGTCCTAACTACTCTGAAGAGTTTTGATAGAATGAAACAGTCTGTCTGTTGATGACAATATATATATATATATATAAAAAGTGGTTGGGGACTTTAGTTGAGGGTGACCTGTACGCTCCCTTTTCAATAGCTACTACACCGAGGTGTAGAGGAGGCCACTACTCCCTTCCCAGGATTGCTCCTCTTTACCCTTGATCCTCACCTTATAATGCTGAGTGCTAAGCAAGGCAGGATCAAGTACCATTTTTTGAGTCTTTGGTATGACCTGTGATTGAACCCCGGTCTCCCAGAGCATTGGCAAACACTCTACTCATTAGGCCAATGGCCCGGTTATATATATATATATATATATATATATATATATATATATATATGGAAGAAAATAATGGATAATAATCCGACAATTTGTGAAGAAAAATTGACAACAAATAATCCAAATAGAAAGTGGGGATTTATAGAGAAACAAAGTCAGTCGACACTATAGGGATGTGAGGGGTTTTATTAGTGATGTTAAGTGTAGATGGATGTATAAAAAGTGTAAAAATATATAAAAATTTGGAAAAGTGGTACAACAAGAAGAGTTGGCTGTTTGATCAATGAATCAGCGTTCGTTTCTTTAAAATATGTCACCTGATATTAGAAACATTGTGCATAATCCACTTTCGGTTAGTTCATCACGATATATATATATATATATATATATACACACACACACGCACACTTCCTTAGTTTGTAATTGCAGTCCATAATGATATTGATGCTTCTATTTATGAAGTGAATGATTTACTTAACAGTTCATTCTTAGTTTCATTCTGTGGCAATTTGCATAAAAAAATAACATTTAGCATGAATGCAAACTGTACAAAATTTTCTGTCAATTACAAATTAAATGGAAATATATTTATTCTGTAGGTTTTAGCAGTTTAAGTTTACATCCTAGATAAAAACCTTACTATGCAGGACACTGCTGGAGAAGCAGAGATGAACTCATAAGAGATGTACTCTTATGAACCCCTACACATGGCCGTGCAAAAGCAGGACGACCAGCACGAACATACATTCAGCAGCTATGCGAGGATACGGGATGTTGTCCTGAAGACCTACCTAGGGCGATGAACGATAGGGAGGAGTGGCGAGAGAGGATCAGGGATATCCGTGCTACCAGCGCGATATGATGATGATGATATTCTGTTTTTGTATTAGAATTAGATATTTTGTATAAAAATGAGAATTTTAGTAATTATATAAATATATTGTGTTGTTTCAGAAAGTAACTGCTTATTTTGCATTTAGATGTATAATAAAATTGAGCATGATTTTCCAAATGTATTCATATACATACGTAGGTGTACATATATATATATATATATATATATATATATATATATATATATATATATGTTTCTTTCAGAATTTCTATAGATTTTTAAGTAAATGTGTTGCCACATAATAGTGAAAACTGGTTGTCAAACCTATTACAACAATGTTAATGTAAAGCTAAAGGTATCAGATTTGATTGTTTTTCTTATGTGCCTGAACACGTCTTACAAGAAGACACAAAACATTAAATCCATACTTATCTTAGTTTCAAAAATCACTCTTTGTATTATGCCGTGAAAGTAATAGTTTATGGGGAAGTCTAGTACATGAGATAACACATGCCTGCATAGTTGTATTTACCAGAATGGCTCCAAGATAACACAAGAAGGCTCGATTGAAAACACATTATGTGTATACACACACACACACACACACACACACATATATATATATATATATATATATATATATATATATATATATATATGTATGGCTCTATATGGTTTGTAAGTGTCCAAAAGTTCAGTTAAATGTATGAACCGCTTGACTGCTTACACAGGGAATTTTGTTTCTAGTCATAAAGGTTTGTGCGGGGCCATCAACTTTTTTTTATATTTTTTTTTTGAAGCTGATTACAGAAGAAAAAGAAGAATGATGCACCAGTGTGCTACAAGTTCTCTGAACAACACTGAGGTACTAAATTCAGAGTTTTCCTTCTCCTAGACTGGTAGCTTTATCAAATCTCAATCTGCTCTTTCCCCATAGCTAGAAGGAAGAAAAGGATTAATATTTTTCTCAAGGGCATTAGAGCAAAAGGAAATGCAAACAGCTTCATCCAAGATTTAAAGACGTGTGTGTCTTTGTTCAAATTTTGGAGGTGGTTGTGGTGTAATGGTTATTATCATTGGAAATGGATACAGTGACCTGAGTTCAAATCCTGGATGAGACTGCATTTTTGAGTGTTAATAATCCTGAAAAAGATGGATATATTGTGCTATTCTCCCCACAACTCTGAGTAAATGATAGAGCAAACTGGGCTCTTTAAGCTTGCTATGGCAACTGGCCTAGGAGAAGGAAAATGTGAATTGAAACCCGTTGAACTCCACTAAAGGAATAAACCTAAAGTCAGATCCTGCTCATATGAAGGGATTGGTAAATACATATAAAGGCATTCATTTAATCTTCAGATGAAACATGTGAGTTGTACGTTTCATCTGAAGATTGGGTTTTTCAACCAATCGATGAAACTTTTACTCATTAGACTGACACAAGCTGGTGAGAAAACATTTAAGTTTTAAATTCTGCTCTTCTGGCCAGAATTTGAGCACTCTCTTGATTTAAGAAAAAAAACATTTTTATAGTGATTTCTTCATTCCACTGTCTATAGATATGAGTGTCATTCAAAAAGTTCTTTGCCTTACCCAGAAGAAATTGGAAGTTGTCCTGGAAGTGTTGACACTTTTCAGTTTGTGCTTTGACATCAGAATTCTTGGGAAATATCTTACAGACAGCTTGCTTGTCTCTAAGATCTCAGTTAAAAATGTTCAGCTATGGTTCTTCCTTCTGGGTGAAGCTCAGAATTTTTTAAACAAGCCTTATATATATATATATATATATATATATATATATGAAGAGTAAATAAAGGATTGTAATCCAACAATATGTAGAAAAACTGATGATAACGATCCAAGTGGAAGGAATGATTTATTAACGGGTCGACACTATAGCGTTTCGGTTCTACTGAACCATCATCAGGACCATGAGGGGTGATATTAATAATTTTAAGTTAACGATGGATGATTAGAAATGTGAAATACAAAAACCTGGGGAAAATATGTATAGTAAGAAAAAGTTAGTCGTTTAACTGGCAAATCAGCGTTTGATGTTTAAATTACTAACTTTTTCTTACTATACATATTTTCCCCTAGGTTTTTGTATTTCACATTTCTAATCATCCATCGTTAACTTAAAATCATAAATATCACCCCTCATGGTCCTGATGATGGTTCAGTAGAACCGAAACGCTATAGTGCCGACCCGTTAATAAATCATTCCTTCCACTTGGATCGTTGTTATCAGTTTTTCTTCATATATATATATATATATATCCAACCCCTCTGCCATGAGTATGATGTGATACAAGGTGAATTTCTGGTAGAGTACAACTGGTTTAGATTTAGTTTTCCACCTACACAGGTTATCAGTTTATGTTAAAGAACTGTCTTCTCTACTATTTACCCATAAATGAGGGTGGGGGACGATTTACATTTATACCTTTTCCAAGAGTATTAACACCACATGAAATGAAAAAAGCCTCATCAAGGATTTCATGTTGGCTTGGTGTGTACATTACCTGCAATGATAGACATTACATCAAAAGCACCCCTCCCCAATCCGCTGAGGCTGTAGAATACACCAACTGCATCTCTGAAGAAGGGAATATGACAGTAAACAATCTGGAGCTTTGGGGAATGTGGTGTACCCCTTCATTGCTCCTTGGTCCACTCTGACCCGAAGTGGAAGTACCTGAAAGGGTCCTATCTATGGGTCAAATCGAACTCTTTGACATTTAAACTGAGTGCAAACAAATGACTTATGCTAAATTGAATTGTTAGAAATAGAAATGTTTGATCATTGAACTATGTGTAAACGAATGTTTAATTGAATTTATCAGTGATACATAACAATATTTTGAAACATTTAACTCTGTGCAAATGAATAGTGTTTAAGAGAATAATTAGTATTAAATAACGTTGTAGGAAATGGGCACGGCGACAGGAGTCCAAATCCTGGACAAGACTGATTGCATTTCACATAGCACTAATACCCTTGGGAAAGGTAATGATTCCAATTATTCTCCCTCCATCATCATCATATCGCGCTGGTAGCACGGATATCCCTGACCCTCTCTCGCCACTCCTCCCTATCGTTCATCGCCCTAGGTAGGTCTTCAGGACAGCATCCCGTATCCTCACATAGCTGCTGAATGTATGTTCGTGCTGGTCGTCCTGCTTTTGCACGGCCATGTGTGGGGGTCCATAAGAGTACATCTCTTATGAGTTTGTCAGCAGGACAGACTAGGTTCTTCAGCTTGGTTGAGGCAACTAGTCTTGGAGAAGGAAAACTCTAAATTCAAACCTGTTAAACTCCGCTTGAAAATTGACCTTGTGTCATATCCTGCCTGAGTGGAGGGGTTGGTAAATATGATTAGTATTAAATAACTGTACTTGTAACCACTTCACTGTGTGCAAACAAAGGATTAATATTTAATAGAATGATTTGTGTTAGCAATAATTGTAACCATTTAACTGTGTAGAAAAAATAGTTATACTTGGGTGCCGGAAAATTAGTTCCAACTCCTTTAAAAATAAAATTACTTAAAAAAATGTGTTCGAATAAATGATTGGTGTTAAATTAGATTGTAACTTGTTGGGTATCACCTACCTTTTCAGCATAATGAGCTGTTCCATCTGCTATATATGGCAGTAGCGGAGATCAGTCTGGGAAGAATAAGCCTACAAGTCAGACCAGAAGAGCCGTTCCTATTGTTGAAGTATATCTTTACTCTATCACTAATCTTATGTTCTTATTACTAAGTCTCTCTCTCTCTCTTGTAAGTACTCTTTCCTGTAAATATAACTATTTTCTTCACATATCGTGGTTTGTCTTATTACTACTACTTGTGTTCACTAACCAGAACACAGTATTACTGTTACATAGCAATACTTGAGACCATTTAACTGTGTGCTAAAAAAATGAGCCCAGGCTTGTTTAAAGGTGTTACCTACAAAATGTTTGCAAATCATATTTAACATAAGTATACGTAGGATTTAGCATTAAATAACCTACCAGGGTTGATGTGCCATAAAACCAAACAAAACCAAAGAGCAGCCTCTATATTTATATACACACTATTATGTTCTCTTGTGAGTTTCTTTGTTAGGCTAAAAAATTGAATTGCATTTGGGTGATAATACAAATACAGTCAATGCCGTGAACAAAATAACAGCTATATAATTTTGCTCAGAAAAAGGCTTCAGACAGTTTTACCCAGGAACAGAAAAAAAATGGGTGTGACTTGCCAACTCCTTGCTGGTATAGCACATGGGTTATAATAAAAAATATTTTGCTGGGAGAAACCCCTCCTCAGCTTAATAATCAGGAATATTACCACTCTTAGTAACGGCTAGCTGAGACTCGACTGAGACAGAAACGAGACTGCGCAGAAGAGAACTCAGTTGGTATATGTCACATGAGGATGAGTCCATCTCTAGAGGACACCCCAATACTAATGTGCTAGACTAGGATGGCATAGTGTGTGATTTCAAACTCCAGTCATGTCATTGTTTACTTTCTGACTAATAAGCTTGAGGAAGATATGAGACTACTTATCCCCCTACTATGGGTTAAATTGTACCACTGCTATTTTTCTACAAGGATGTCTTTGACATTAGATAATCCAGAAAGGTTGATATGCCATAAAACAAAGAAACTAAATTAAACCCAAATACCTTTATTTTTCTGACATTTTCATTTAGGCCACTGTTATTTTCCAATACAAATTATTCTAATTGCAATTCTCATCTAAGATGAGAGTTCTCTTTAAGAAAAAAAAATGAATGCATCTTATCATTTAAGTGAGTGACACAGTTGAAATATTAAGGTTCATTGAGTTTATGGTTCATTGTTATAAAATTGACAGAGCTTAGAAATTAAGAATAGAAACGTTTTTTGTGTGTGTGTAGTAGGTCAAATTATGTTTTTAGAGGAATGGAAATGAATATTTAAAAAAAAAAAAGAAAGAAAAAATTATGATAGCTGTTCCTTAATGGTATTCATTAAGACTGTTTTGAACAAATCTGAAAACAGCCCCCCATCTCCCAGAAAAAAGCAGTTGTACAGCCACTTAACTCCCATCATCACACACATGGTGCAAATAAGATGCACAAGACATGCTGGTCACTGGTGGAGAAGTACAGATGAACTAGGGACACTGGATGCTGTCTTACCAAGAGTGATGGCTGATTTATGGAGGAGTCAAAAACTTTTTACCATAATAACCAAAATGAGACCGCTAGTCCAAGTAAATCAGATTATTGTTACTTCTACTCATGTTAACTGATATCAGTAAAAGATAATGACACAGAATAATTAATATTCTTTATAAAAAAATAAGACGGTATCATTATTATTTTCTGGTGTTTGTTTCATTGTGTTACTCTAGAGTTACTATTTATCAACCCCTCCGCTCGGGCAGGATATGACACAAGGTCAATTTTTAAGCAAAGTTTAACAGATTTGAATTCAGAGTTTGCCTTCTCCTAGACTAGTTGCCTCACCAAGGCTGAAGAACCTAGTCCGTCCTACTATTTACCCATAGCTGGAGGGAGAATAAGGGGGTTCATACCTTTCCCAAGGGTATTTGCCCGAAAGTGAATGTAATAGCACGACTGGAGTACGAACTCGCGTACTACGATTCCGCAGTTCATCGCTTTAACCATTACACCACGAGGACACCCCTCAACCATTACACCACGAGGACACCCCTCTAGAGTTAGGCCATGTGTATCTTTTCAAGTACACTAACTAACTTCCAGTGTTGGTATCCACTTACACAAAGGATGACAATGAATACTGGACCATCTCCAGCAGCCCAGTCAGCTGGGGCTGTAAAATACATCGACTGCTTCTCTGTAGAGGGGTAAAGCCCCCCCCACGTGTGTTGTGGTTATGACACTAAACAATCTAATCGTGATGTTCCAGTAATGCTGGAGCTTTGGGAGATGTGGAGTACCTCTTCATTACCATCACTACCAGGTCCACAGTGGCCCTAAGTGGTAGCAGCTGATAGGCTTCTATCTATATTTACCAACCTCTCCACTCGGGCAGGATATGACACGAGGTCAATTTTTAAGCAAAGTTTAACAGGTTTGAATTCTGTTTTCTTTCTCCTTGACTAGTTGCCTCACCAAGGCTGAAGAACCTAGTCTGCCCTACTATTTACCCATAGCTGGAGGGAGAATAATTGGATTCATACCTTTCCCAAGGGTATTAGTGCTATGTGAAATGCAATTAATCTCAGCCAGGATTTGAACTTGTGTCACCGTGTCAATTTCCAAAGACGATAACCATTACACCACAGATTCTATCTATAGGTCAAATAGAACTGTGTTGGTTAAGATGGGACCGTCTTTGCATTTAAACTGAATATTTATGCTAAACTGAATTGTTTGAAATAGAACAGTTTTGACATTTAACAGTTTTTTACCTTTAAGATGTAAACAAAAAGCTATACTTATACTAAACTGAATTGTTAGAAATAAAACTCTTTGACTTTACTGAATAGCTTGAATTAGAAGTGTTTTTAACAGTTAAACGGTGTACTTATGCTAAACTGAATTGTTTGAAATAGAACTATTTATTCGTATAAAAATGGATTTGGCATTAAATAACCTACAAAGGTTAATATGCCAAAAAAAACCAAATAAACGAACAAAAACCTTTTCCAGCAGAGACCCTGTGACATAATGAC